>VDFB02295815.1:0-42788 GCA_007258455.2 Sequoia sempervirens
AATTTATAAATTACTTTAGTTTAAATGTTACTTTTAATGCAAAATTAAATGCATTAAACTTTCAACATATGCTTTTGGAGGTTTAGTTGAAGATTTATGTCTTCCAAACATAGTGGAATAGGTTGAAGACATGTTTACAAACCAAAAGTGTGAGTCAAACAGTTTGGAGGGATGTGAAAGATTTGGAGATGCTTGACCAACATGTGAAAGGCATGAGGGTGGTGTTTGACTGTTTTGGAGGAGATGGGACCATTTTGAAGGCAGTTTGTCACACTTTTGGCATGACTTGGGTTCAAGCTTGACTTTTTACCATTTTGGAGACCTTTTGGAGGGGTTTTGGAAGCTTCCATTTTGGCCTTTGTGCTGCATCTAACCTAGGGTTTCTAGAAGGACTGGTGTGGGCTATTGGTTTCAAAATTGCTTGATTGTCTTAAAACTAAATTTTTTTGAGTTCTTTCTTTCTTTCTGTAGGGTATTGTAGCTTTTTGGAGCCCTTTTCATGGTAGAGGATAGCATTGTAACTCAAATTTGTAGACTTATGCAGTATGTAACACCATTTTTATTAATGAAATTTAGTGTTTTACCTTCTTAGAAGCTACTTCATTGAGTGCAGTATGGTGATTGATGAATTTTATTGTGATTTTTGATAACTCCTTCAATGCTTGTCTCATTTTAGCACCTTTAGGTAGAATAAGCATGTATTTATGCAGGTTGTAAGTTGTGCACTGGTTCAAATAGTCTTTTTTAGTTGTGAAAGATTTCCTTTCCTTCAGAAATGTTAAGAGAACCAAGTCTCCTTACAAAATACTTATGCATAGATATGTTAAATATTTGAGTTGTGTTAAGTTAAGCTGAGTTATTTTTATGAGATTATGTGTTAAAAGAAACTATAATAGGTCTGAGAAATAACATTAGGTGCATCGCCATAGGGGTTCATTTAGGTGACACCATCAAAATGGGATCCAACCCATAATCTGGAGGTCTGCTTTCGAAATAGGACACCCACAACCTACAAGCATTCCCATGTTACATTCAAACCTGTTGAGTTATTTCACAGCTTGGAAAAGGGGTGCAGATTTGGATCACTAATAGTTTTGGCATGCCCAATGGGAAAGTGAACTACTTCTCAATTCATTTTACATGTTTCATTGCTACTATTTGGTGTATATAGCAATAGTTTTTGCCTTTGGAGGCAATCTTTACATGCACCTGGCGACTCTGAATTTGAATTTACTAGTTTTAGTAGTAGCAGTTCAGGTATGTTCAAAATTTATTGAAAGAAAAATTGATTTTCTAGCTTTCTAGTCTCTTGAATGAAAAAAATATGTCTTCATTTCATGGAAATATGTCATATTAACCCCCATTTCATGAAAATGTTGCTCATATACCCAATTATCAGCCATATCAAAATGAGCATGCAACTATTTTTAGTTCAAATACCTTTGCTATAGAAGATTATCAATATTCCCCACATGTTTACTACCATCCCACCCCTACTCAGTTTGCACATCAACTTGTATATGTCCAACAACAGTCTCAACAAAATCATCATAATGTCAACCAACATGCTTATTCACATTCCCAATCTCAGAAGGTTAACAACATGAGCATTGATGATATACTTTCTAATTTTCAAAGACAGATGTTAGAGATTGAAGGATAGCAGGATGTTGACATGCATCAAGAGGAGTTAGCCTACCGGGCATACATTTAAGAGTAGGAGATAGAGATTCAAAGGAGACAACATGAGGAATGTCTTGCAAAGTAGATAGTTGTAGAGGAATGCTAACTAAGGTATGAAACCCAGTCAAACCCTTGCATTCCTAGTTTCAATCCAACATGTCTTGAATCATTGAATCATCCTATGAATGAAGAAGCTCCCAAGTACAAGTTTGCAAGCTTTAAGAAACGTAAGCCTCTAAAATTCCCTAGTAAGTCTTCTCATTTTGAAATTCCAAGTTTCAGAGGATTCCATTCAATGCAAGAGAATGTAGTACCTGTAGACAACCATTCCATCATCCCTCAAGAGCAGCTCATTGATCCTATAGACAACCACTCCATCATCCCTCAAGAGCATCCCATTGATCTGGATGACTTAATCCTCATGGAGAGGATCAGCAAGGTAAACCCATTTCATTTAGCTATAGCATGTTACCAACTATAGTAGAGAAAGCTCAAACAAGAGGAGGATGAGCTAATGGGAAAATAGATTGAAGATCTTTCTCAAGTGGAAGGCTCTTATGAGGTCAAACTTGAGAAACTAGACCTTCAAATTGAGAAGCAATATTTTCAACAATGTGCTGAGGAGCCCAGTTATTTAGGACAACAAATTTTAGAACCTAAGAAGGATGGAGATCCTCGACTCATTTCTTATGCAATTAATGAGTTTTCATGTGCAGAGGTGGATAGTTAAGTAGATTAGATTTTGATCACATAACTTGTAAGTGCAAAATAACATGTAGATACAAAGGAACAAGGTCTTTTCTTTGCTCAAGAGTGTTGTCTTGAGGAAAACAATAATCTTCTTGTCATTAAAGATACTAAACAAGATGATGACAATTTTTTTTGGGATGACTTGGAGGTTTTCATTTCAAGCTTGGATAATAAATAGTCTTCTAGTGAAGAGCATCAGGTAAATATTAGCATGTCAAGTGAAATAGATCCTGAACCTCACACCCTTATTGATTTACTTAATGAGCTTCCTGGTTTTGTGGAAGAAATTGAAGGTGAAGTTATGATACAATCCCCAATGTCAAGTGTTGATCAACACACTGGGGGATATGATGAAGATGTGTTGATCAATATGTAGACAATCCAAGGCAGCCAAGACTTGACAGATGGAGAAGTGGTTTCACATGCTTATATTGTTCAAATCGGCTAAGTTATGAGGCCATTTTGTGATATGGATAATTTTTGTTATTGTATTAATGATGATATAGTACCTTTGACTAGAGTAGCAACATTTGACCAGCTTGATAAGGTGGATGAAACAAACATTTCATCCCTGACATCTGAGCCAACTCATTCAAATGAGGTTGATATTGTGTAGGACAGAGAAACAATAGATTTCCAGAAAGAAATCAACATTAAGAGCAAAGGGTTTACCCTTTCCAGAGGATTCCCAATTAAGGATCTGATCAACTAAATTCCAAGGAGAGCTAACTATGCCATTGTTTTAGAAAATGATGATGCAGTTACTGCTTTGGAACATCAAGATCAATTCACTTATTCAATTTCCAACACCAATATTTGTGATCAATTTGAAATGGTAAGTGAGTTTGTCCTTGTATTTCCAAGTGTTTTGCAACAAGTGTGGGCATATTTTATTATTTTTCATGTTTTATCTACAAGTCATCAACTTGCAATTCATCCTTTCTTGGTTAGGAGGGGTAGCTATTTTAGTCAGCCTATTAATGGGTTTGTTTGAACAACTTCTTTGTTGGTTAGAGTTAGTATAGAGTAGTTTTTACTTCAGTTGTAGTTTTCATTTCCCTAAGTGTTGTTCAACACATTTAGTTTGGGTAGTTTTCTTTGGGTGTTTTGGTGTGTTGGAATAAATTTCAATGGTGTCATATTCTATTTTGATGAGTTACGACCCACATAAAAGGATGTTTTCAAGTGGTGCTAGCTTTTAGATGATCCTGTGCCCAATGGATAAGCTTTAGGCCACTGGTCGAGATGTTTTGCAGGAAAACATATAGCAGATGTCACCAAAAAAGTTACCTGATTTTTAGCTTTCAGCTGAAATTAGGTAACTTAGTGTTTATTCTTTTTGTGTTTTGTTTAAACATTTAAAAGATAAACCATAATCTGCTAAGCCATCAATATGCATGAAAGAGATTGTCAAAAAAATAGATTGCATTTTATTCCATGTTACAATTACATGAAAATGAGAAAGAGAACCATATGTGTTACAAAGGTAATCTTTATTGATAATCATTAAAGTGTAAATGTCCCTCACAATCCAAGGAACTAGCTATCCTAATGCTAGCAAAGAAGAAATCATACACATATGGATACAAAATGAAAATTGCATATAACATGAAAAGGGACCCATCA
Organism: Sequoia sempervirens; assembly: GCA_007258455.2. Lineage (NCBI taxonomy): Eukaryota > Viridiplantae > Streptophyta > Pinopsida > Cupressales > Cupressaceae > Sequoia > Sequoia sempervirens. Next base: position 4,060 of record VDFB02295815.1, read on the forward strand.
TTGCCTAGTGGAATGACAAATCCTATTGACTTGGCCTTGCATCATTTGTGTTGCTCTACTTCCGTTTGACTCCCTCCTCACTACTCCTAGTTTTCCTGCATTGGATTAAAATGGTGTTGTTAGAGAAATGAAAGATCCCTCATCAAAATTATATGCAAAACATCCATAAACATTTGATCAAATTTCTACAAGCATTAAAATAGAAGCATACCATAAGTGTCCCTGAAAACAAGAAAAGAGTGATCAAACACACCTATGATATGCTTTGTTTATCTAACAGTTTGTTCCTTGTGCAGATTTAGGACAAGTCTTGTTACTATTCTAATTCAGCTAATTACAACATGTGGGGTAAATGTGTCTCCCACGAGGGTAGAGCTCAACATATTTTCCTCTGATGTTTTAAAATTGATAGGAAATTGAGCAACTTGATCAAAGATATACATGCTATTAATGCATTAAATCAACATGGAATCACACCAGTTGATCAACTTTCATTATCAGATTCAAAAGATACAACATATAATTTGAGTTGTCAAGAGTTTATACTTCATCTTTTCATAATGAATCAGTCATATGGCTGCCATCATGTGAAAAGGATAGTACATTTTACTGGATATGTCCTTCAATCTTCTTAAGTGGATCCAAGATCCATTTCACTAAAAGAAGTAAGTGATTTTAGAGATGCATCAAGTTCAATTATGCATCTCTTAAATAATGAAGAAGAAATCAAGGGCATTCCTAAAATCATCATGAAGCATATAGGGAAGAAAGAGGGAAAAATCCAAGGTACTGTCAAGTCCCTGTCACCTTAACCCTATTGGATAGCCACACATCACATAGGATGGTGAGCTTTTAGGTCACCAACATAGGTGACATGTGTCTACCCACTAGGATCAAGGTGAGGAGATAGTGTTCACATGGCTCATGATGAAAAGGAAAGCAACTATGGTGGAAACCATGAAGGTTGGGGCACAATTAGGATAGAAAAAAATCATGATATATCTCATAGAGGGAAAAAAATAGTGAAAATATCTCAATAGCTGGAAGCAAGAAGAATTAGTTCACCATGCATTCACAATTAGGACAATTGTTTTTTTATGATAGCTGTTTTGAAAGGGCTTGCATAATAATTAAGGATATTGTGATAGTCCTAGATAATTTATGACATATGCAGAAGACTTATGTTTGTATGCATAGATGTCCTAAAGCATGCTTTGATTAAGGTGCATTCATGGCATCTTTTGGTGAAAACAAGAAAGGAGGATACCTCAATGAAGATGGACAGTGCATCTCATTGTAAAGTTATAGTGGCATGCAGTTTGTTTATATCAAATGGTTCCCTTTGCAAAATGAATAAAGAAGTGCAATGTGTTGAAACAATTATATGCATTTTGAAGGGAAGACAGTAAGTGCTCATGGATAGTAAGGATGAAATATGACATAAGAACAATTGAATGCAAGGCCAAAGACATAATGACAGTATGTTGTCCTGAAGAGCAATGCAAAAGAAGGAAAGCACATTGATAAAAATGAGGCATTTGATGCATTGTTAGCATCATTGGATACATGGGGTGTGAGAGAGGCCCATTTGCATGTTGTTCTGCAAAAAATAGATAGCTCATTTTTAGGAGAGGAGATTGACTTAATTTATGGATAGGAGGTTAAAACAGAATTTGCAGAGAGGCTATCCTATCCTAGCTATGTAATGGAGGATGCTAGTCATGGAGGAACAATAGATGTGTCTAGATCATTTTCTATTGACCTTGGGATAAACAATGTGGAAAAAAAAATCGTACTAGAGATGTACATTCATTTTGAAAAATGGCTCTAGATAGAATGCATAAAACCATTTACTTTGAATGCCTTAAAGCTAAAAAAGGAAAGATGTTTAGAGTTGTGTAGTTGTGAAGTTTGTTATGAGGTATACAGGTCAAGAGACAAACACTGTTCTTTATGCCATGGCACTTTTGAAAGCTCACATAAGTTTGAAGTAAAATTTCCTCAGCATGTCCTTGATTGCAAAGAAAAGAAAAGGAGAAAAGATCCAAGTTGGAGGTTAGAATGTCCAACATGGGCCTTTCAATCAAGAGTTCAACTTCTAAAAGTTGCAATTGTTGTTGTTGAGGAATCTATTCCTTTAGAAGCACTTAAAACTTTGTGGATAGAGAGTTATCGAAGGTCATGCAGTCTGTTCCTAAAATTTGCAAAATCTCCAGCTGAACTCCTTCAAATAATGACCTAGTTATAGGGAGCTATAGACCATGATTGGATTTTTTCAACCTTTGACTGAAAATAAGAGAAGCAAGCAACAAAGTATTTTGAGGATACAAGTACGATACTGTCAAATGTTGTTGTCAAGAACTTTGAAGAATTGGAGGCTTGTGACAAAGCCTCACCTTCTGATGAGGAAAGAAAAGAAGAAACTTTGATAGATCCTAGTAATGGAAGAAACACACATGGTCAAAGAGGAGGTTGTGGTCCTGGTGGAAAAAATATTACACCAATAATAGAGTCTGGATTAGGTAATTTCAACAAAGATTCAATGCAGAAGCTTCATTTTTTTGGAGGAGGAACTTTTGGTACTAATGAAGACCAAATGACAGTATGGAATGCTCACAATTTTATTTTATTTGATGCCAATAGTACATAATCAACAAATGTAGTCAATAAATACAAGGAGGAAGTCACAATGCATAATAGTGATAAGGGGCAGTCATGTGCAATGAGAGTGTAAAAGCTTATTTCTAGAAGCAATCATGAGAGAAATCACTATAATTTTCCAAGTTGCTAAATTTTTGATATAATAAAGAGGTAATATTACTCACAAATGCATTATGCAGTAAAGGCCTATAGCATATTTTATTTTCACTCATGAAATGGAAATATAGAGAAACTCCTGTGTAAGAGAAATCAACCTAGATTGCTTTTATACAAAAGAAATGCTTAAATAGTGAAAAAGGTTATGGAGAGAGAAAAGAGTGATCAAGAGACAGTGTCAACAAAGGTCATAGCAATCACACAGGTTAGTGGTGAATAGATGGTCGACAATCACATCTACAAAAATGAAGGAAGAGAGTATATCATTTGCAAAAAAATTATACAGAAATAAAGTGAGATTTTCATATATTCAACAGAGCAAAATATTCAAAGCTTCAACCCCTAGGGTTTTATTTCCAAACCCTCATATTTCTGAAGAAAGAACACACAAATTGAAGGACAAATATCTGTCAACAATAAGAGGGCAGCATTTTGTTTTGGAATAGTTGAATGAGATAGCTCTTGTTTCAGTTGTATGCCCTCATAAATCTCATTCATGTTATAATCTTGCTTGATCTTATCATAGTAAAAGAATTATGACAATGTTGGTTGTTGTTCTATGGCACCAAAAAAAACCTAATCAAGGGTACCCATTTTTTTTTAAGTGAACATGAAAAAATCCAAAAGCCACGAGCATGATTGAAGGGGTTTCCATGAAAGAATGGAAGGATGCATAGAGTCTTTGACTCATAGCCATACTGTGCAATGGAATTGAATCATTTCTTTTTTATAGGCCATTTTCTCTTTATAGGGCAACATTGTCTTGTGGAACGATTGATAGAGAGTTTTTTTTCAGCTATAAACCACCTTCTCATTGAATCTCATTCACATTATGATCTGCACATTTTATACTAGCAAAACGATTGCCACAATGAACAAAAAAAAAGTGCCATGTTTTTTTAAAAATCTACAAGAAAAAATGGAAAGGGGCCCTCGAGTTTTCCACAAGAATGAAAGCATGTTCATTTTGATAAAATGAAAGAGCTTGATGTTTACACATAGAATTTCAAATTTCTACAAGTGTATATGTAGGGGCCAACAAATACCCATGGGTTTCTAATACTAGAGGGCTTGAAATGAGCAAAAAATTTGTAGAAAGTAATGGAGAAAAGTTAGGGTATATGTCAGATGGAGCTTACCCGAGCTCAAATTATTTATTTTCACCATGAAACACCTCTGGGAGCTTTAGAAAATCATGTCCATGGTAGCTAGAAGCAAGAAAAAATCCCACAAACAAGGCAAGCAAAGTTTGCATCAAAAAAACACAAGGAGGCTGTGGCATTGAAAGATGAAATAGCTTTCAAATGGTGTGAAAAAGACAAATTTCTATTGAAAAGGAGCTTTTACCTCATTTTTTTAGCATTTTACACAGGAAATCCCATAGGATCTGCCATGAAATCACCATGGAAATTCCACCCTTGAAACCCTATGGCGACTAAGAGCTTCTAGAAAGCTTGATGTAAGGAAATGAATGTTTTTTCTTCATTTTGCTTTGTCATGTTTAGGGTTTCATTGTTCCCTAATTTGATTTGAATTTTTTCACATTGATTTTAGTCAAAAAAGGCCTTCACTAATGCCTTGTGTTAGGCCGAACCTAGGCTTATGCCTTAGTAACTTTTTGCAAGTATTTTGAAGACTCCATAATTTGTGCCATAGTGATTTTAGTGTCTCTTTGAAAGTTGCAGGTCTTTCAAAACTTATGTTATTATCTCACATTGAGAACATGCTTTATTTTCAATTTTGCATTGATTTTAAAATATGTGGCATTTTAATTAAGTGGTATTTTATAAATCACTCAATTAGAAATGTTATTTTAAAATGCAAGATAATGGCGAGTTAACTTTGATGGCTGCTACGGAGCAAATTGCCAATTCCATTCGTAGGATGAAGTCTCCTGTCACTATTGGTAGAGGTAAGGATGCCTCTGAGGATAAGGTCCATGAGAGTTCTTTTGAAGAGGATGTTGCTGTGGGAAATCGCATTGAAAAATTTGATAGGGAGAATCTTTCTGATGTGTTGGGTTCGGCCCGTGACAGTGCCAATGTGCTTTTTAAACTTTTTAATTTTTTTCTTCATGAGATTAATAGAACTAATGTTCATATTAGAAGCATTGCTTGCAAGGCTGAGGACCCTACGATCCAAAGCCAAATTGATAATTTAATGGCTGGTATCAATACTGTTGCTAATACTATGGCAGAGGAAACCGTCAATCTGAAACAGAGTATGGATGCAAGAATGTTCTCCCTTGAGGAGAAAATTGAAAAAAATTGGAATGTGGTTATGAAGAGTGGAGAAGCTCCTAAAATCTTGACTAGGTCAGACTCTACGAAGGCTTTCTCCCCTAATAAGAGAAAGGAAATTTTGTCTGTTGATGTTATGGCTACTGAGGGTAAGTTGAATGGGGAGGATTATGTTGCTATTAAGGGTGCTGCTAAAGGTTTTGTTTCGAGTTGTGAGGTAAAAATTGGTGGGCCTGGGGTTAGGACTAGAAATAGACTAAAAAATTAGGCTGGGGCCTCGGGTATGGACATTTCTGATACTGGGGTTAAGGGACATAAGCTTGCTGCTAGTGAGATTGAAGCTGTTGAAATTCCAAATAATATGTAGTGGTGTGTGCCATTTTTTGGTTGGTGGTTTGCTATCGATGGGATGATGATTTTTTTTTATGTTTCCTTTTTTCTTTAGTTGTTCCTTTTTGTAAAGGGTTCTAGGCCCCTTCAAACCCATTTTTACCTCTAATCAAAACTTTGATGTATTTAGGGGTGGTTGAGATAATTGTTTTGTTTTGCATTTATTATGAACAATGTAAAACATTAACTTAAGTGATAATTTATAAATCAGTTAAGTTTAAATGTTAATTTTAATGCAAAATTAAATGCATTAAACTTTCAACACATGCTTTTGGAGGTTTAGTTGAATATTTATGTCTTCCAAACATAGTGGAATAGGTTGAAGACATGTTTGCACACCAAAAGTGTGAGTCAAACAATTTGGAGGCATGTGACAGATTTGGAGATGCTTGATCAACATGTGAAAGGAATGAGGATGGTGTTTGACTATTTTGGAGGAGATGTGACCATTTTGAAGGAAGTTTGTCACACTTTTGGCATGACTTGGGGTCTGACCTTGAATTTTAACCATTTTGGAGACCTTTTGGAGGGGTTTTGGAAGCTTCCATTTTGGCCTTTGTGTTGCATCTGACCTAGGGTTTCTAGAAAGACTTGTGTGGGCTATTGGTTTCAAAATTTCTTAAGTATCTTACAACTAAAGTTTTTTGGGGAGTTCTTTCTTTCTTTCTTTAGGGTATTGTAGATTTTTGGAGCTCTTTTCATGGTAGAGGACAACATTGTAACTCATATTTATAGACTTATGCAGTATGTAACACTATTTTTATTAATGAAATTCAGTATTTTACCTTCTTAGAAGCTACTTCATTGAGTGCAGCATGGTGATTGATCAATGTTATTGTGAGTTTTTATAACCCCTTTAATGCTTGTCTCATTTTAGCACCTTTAGGTAGAATAAGCATGTATTTATGTAGGTTGTAAGTTGTGCACTGGTTCAAATAGTCTTTTTAGTTGTGAAATATTTCCTTTCCTTCATAAATGTTAAGAGAACCAAGCCTCTTTACAAAATACTTATGCATAGATATGTTAAATATCTGAGTTGTGTTAAGTTAAGCTGAGTTTTTTTTATGAGATTGTGTGTTAAAATCAATTGTAATAGGTCTTAGAAATAACATTAGGGCATCACCATAGGGGTTAGTTTTCTTTTCATGCTTCTTTCTCCCCTTTTCCCAACAAGGAATAGTTTAGGTGACACCATCAAAAGGGGATCCAACCCATAATCTAGAGGTTTTCTTTTGAAATAGGAAACCCACAACTTGAAAGCATTCCCATGTTACATCCAAACCTGTTGAGTTATTTCACAAGTTGGAAAAGGGGTGCAGATTTGGATCACTAACAATATCTTACAACCTTTTCTTTTCTTGCTTCATCATGACTAATTCTGATTATCATTTTGTAGAACTCATGAGTATATTCTTTCATAGATCTTTCTTTTTGTCTCAGGTTCTACAATATTTTCAACAATTCCAGTTCATAATTAGCTAGTATGAACTATTTTTTTTTTTTGTCATCATCATATCCCATTTGATTATTTTTTCCTTTCCTCTTCTATTTCTATCCACTTGAACTTCCTTCCACCATAATGCAGCATGACCTTTCAAAATTTTTTTCACAAATATGACTCTTTCTAGATCTTCAATTTCTTCATATTTAAAGTATTTTTTTTATTTCATTTATCCAATCAATCAATTCTTCAAGATTTAAATTTACTATGTAATTTTGAATTTCAACTATAGGTTGCTTACCAATTTTTGAAATATCTTTCAACATATTTCGCTTGATCTAACTCTTCTTCTTATTCGCCTAGGGATTCTACAAATTGATTCGCAACATGATGCGCTTCATCATCACTTTCATCCTCATGTCTAGGGTTTAGGCCTCACCTTCAATCATTCTACTACATCTAATCACACTCAGATATCAGTCATCATTTACAACATCTTATTCATTCTTCTAGCAACATTTTCCATTGTAGGCACTCTCCTTAGTGAAATCTCTAACCTTGAATTTGGTGCAACTACCTCAATTTGGTGATCTAGCTACATTTATTTGAACTATCTCACAATCGTTGATCGGTTAAAAACACATGCAGTTTACCATAGGTTGGGGTTCTATTGACCTCAAGGAATGCCTTCAGGACTCACAAAACATGCTCTAATACTACTTGGTGCAGTCACGAATGGAGGGTTTAGAAAAAAAAATCCAAACCATGTAGCTTAGAGTCAACACATTGTAAATATCATAAGAAAATGATCAGTAAATATGATTCTTTATTGAATTACAAACCTTACACAAAACATATGCCTCATGGGTGAATAACAAGGGCTCACAAGCCTATCAGAAGGGAATCCAACATTTTAACTATCCAAAGGCCTTATTACAGTCCCCAAAGGGTTGATGCAAAAATTATAATGATTCTAAAATATCTAACTTGATAACTAAATTCTTATGAATTATAAAGTATTATAAATATTCATCTCAAGCTCCAACAAAGGTCCACATTAGCCACAAGGGTTAATAACCTGATGAATGATCATGTATAAATGTTAGCCTTAAAATGCAAAAAGATAGCTCCTCACAACATGAAATAACTTATGGATCTCTAGGATAGGTACCAATGAACCCAAGATGCTTGTATGATTTCCCATTAGCCTGTACACATTATAGAATAGGTCTACACTAAGAAATCTAGACCAGGTCAGCCCCAAATTCTCTGACTAAAAAATAGAGTGAAATTCAAAGAGTGATAACTTTCGGTATACAAATGCAAATGATTTGAAATATGGCTATGTGATAGATGTTGATGTGAAGAAGTTGTATCCTACTTCATGAGATGAGAAATGAAGATGCAGTAAAATGTGGAGTGAAATACTAAAACTACTATTGAATGCAATGCAAGAAAAGAAATGTTTGTGGTTGTTATAGGATTACTTTACAACCAGGGATGCTCTTGCATCATAATAATTCTTATAATCATTTTTAGTTTATAATTAATACTTGATAAAAATTTTGTGATTCATCTATATAAGTAGCAAGTAGGTTTGATTCAACTCTTTAATATCATTTAGTTAGTATTATTTTAATAAATTTGATAAGTGACCTAATCCTCAATTTTATGAGTATAATATAAATATTCCTTAGTCTTCCTCCACTCCAATCTAATGAGAAAATACTTATTTAAAATTTTGGTTAGTAATTAAATAAGATAAGTTTCTAAGGAGGGTCTCCAAGGTATACAAAAAAATCATTAGTCTTCCTTAAGCATTGGTGTCAATCTCTAGTAATATTATTTTAGAAATACTTTCATGGTGCTCTAAGACATTATTTCTCATAATTGACAGGCTCATGTTATCTAGGCTCTCTAATTTAAGAATTCTATAGAAATAAATTGAGCATCAGTTCCATCTAAGAAAAACTAAGAAATATTCATCATCAAGCCACTAGGAATAGATGAATACATTGGAGATGTACAATGCTTGAGCATAGTCAATACATTCATAGAAACTAAAATAGTTAAAGACCAACTTTTGAAAGAAATGGTTTATACAATTTAATTTTATATCTAAGATCTCTATTTTCAAATGTGATTTATCTCTATTTGCATCCTTCTGATTATTTTATTATATATCCTTCAAATTTCTTCTCAAGTAAGTTCTTAATTATTCCATTCAATGGAAAAATGAACTTACAATCATAATCAATTCTAAACAATAAATTTTTTGATCCCACTATTAAGAAAGTTCCAATTTCAAACTTTTTAACTCCTTCTATAGTTTACTCTATGATTTTTTTGTTATATTTATAATAAAATAGTACTATAACACTACAATGTATAATCCACACTTTACACCAAATTCATGTTTGTGGTCTTATTCTTTGTGTATAGTTCATTGTGAGTCCCTTAAGCTACTATGAAGTTCATTGATATCTTTTTATCATCATTAATATATCTAAAACTATCAAATCCATTATTTCAATATCTAATGTGGAAGCATACCAAATTTATCATTAGAGGCTTATAGTAAAAAACTAGACTTATAATTATAGCCAAATTTACAATTTATAGTTAATAATGCACTCATTTTATTCACAAAGATTCATATATTTATCATCATAAAGCATAGATTAGGTTTCATATTTAAATACTTAGATCAAGAGTTCATTTATATAATTTCATTTGAGTCCCACTTTGTTATAAAAATATAATTTCATTTGAGTCCCACTTTGTTATAAAACTAGCCCATGTTTATGTTTGTCATCAAGATTTGTGATTGATAATGAACCTTTTTAAAAACATGTCTTATTATTTTACTTTTTCCTACTATCTTAATAAAATGATTATATGTCATGTTTGAATCCCTATTCATTAGATATATTCAAGCCACAATTCATATTTATTTCAGAGTTTAATTTTTATAATGCAATATCATAGCAATGAATGTTTGAAAAATAAAAGTTCATCATAATTTCAATCATTGTTTGCATTATGTGCTTCCTTGTTGAATTCTACGATTTAATTCTCATTATATAATTCATAATATAATTACAATAATTGATAAGCAAGTTTAACCTAAATTTATAAATTTATTTTTTCATTACATAAAATATAGACTTTCATCATTAAATTATTTTAAAAATTTCCAATGATATGAGATTATAGGGTATGTGCAGGATCATGATGGGCCAAAAAATGGCAATATGATGGGTATGTGGCTGACAATTTTTTTTTACCCAAAATTGATGAAACAAAAAGGATTTTTAAAGGAGATCCTCACCTTTCCACCAATATAAATTATACTTTACTTTGAATTTAATAAGTAATTATTATTCATTTTCTATTCAAATTATGACTAAAGTCCTAATTGATAGACTGATTGAAAAACATCTATAGCTTTCAAGCGGTATCACATTTTTTGAATCCAAAACATGGGTCACATTCTATGCTTTACATACTATAGGATTAAAAAAATAAAAATTGAATTTCATGAAGTTTTGAACAAGTTAAGGTGGTCAGACATACGAGTTTTTTATATTTTTTAAAAGTTGTAATAAAAAATCATAATTAATTATTTACTTGAAAAATTATAAAAAAATATAATCACATCCTTCATGGACATTCCTCTACTTATATATAAAATATTATTAAAAATATTATCATTTTATTGTGGTTATGGTGGTTAGGCAGGACACCTACTTATTTTTTCCCTAAAATTTAAGTACTCTGCATTGAAATTTCAAATTTTCACCAAATAAATTCTTTTTTAAAACAAACCTAGTAATTTAGAAACTACATTCAATTTGCTACAAATTATATTCTTACATATTTTTGAAATAATATAGATAACTTATTCAAATTTTTACGTCAAGTTGCCTAACTCTGATTTTTCTAATTTTTTTGCCACGTAAGGGCCTATTTTTCCATGATGATCCTGCACATACCCTATAATTGAAATAATCTTTGAAATCAGCAAAAAAATATGAACTCGTAGACATTCATATAAGATGATATTTACTTATTTAATCTCCACCTAGATTTTTATTCAATTCATTATTATCACTAATAAAAGATTATATCTGCTAATTTAATCTCCACCCACATTTTTATTCAATTCATTATTTTCACAAAAGGTTAATGACAAGATAAAACTCTATCAAATTAAATGGTAGACATTAAATTGTATGAGATAACATGTAAGCCTTGTAATAAGGTCATTTGCACCCAATACTATTAGTTGTCCCCTAGATAAACCTTCCCTTATTGGAACCTAAAGAGAATACAAAAACAAGAACATTCAGACTCAAATTTTGTATGTGTATGTGTTAGAATATATGTGAATATCCCACATTGTACCATTGTAATAGGGTTGTACTATGTAGTAACTAGTACTAGCATGTAGTATAATTTTTGTTAGGTTTTGTACTATAATCCATATTAATTATTTGGCATTGGGCCATTGACAAAGGCGAAAAGCATATGGAAATTAACCAAAATCTTGTGTCATGATAAAAGATACTAAGATTCATAACCTAAGCATATTTAACGGTACATATAAAAATCTATATGGTCATTATTGGTGTATAAACAATCATATTGACTAATGACTGATCTCATTGCCTAGTCTTTAGTCACATGAAAAATTATATTAAGATCTCAATGACCTATTATAAGTAAATTAACTTCAATGGTGCTAATATGGTGTGGGGATTTATCTCACATATGGACATTGAATGTATAAACTTCTAAAATGCATTGCTAGTTTCAGGCAGAAATCATAGACAAAATTTTGTAAGTTTCATCCTTTATATATATATATATATGCATATCCTGCTTCTTTACCTAAAAAAAATTAAAAATCACCCAAACCATAGTGGGACAAGAACGCTTAAGATATAGAAACGTGGATCAAATGTACACCCATTAATGAACCTTTTCACCATAGTGGTGACAACTCGATCATTTTCTGAGGTTAAAAGTTTCTATGATTACAAGATTAAGGTGTACGTGGGTGATCCCATAATAGTGGTTTACAATTTTTGGCCAAACTGGATACTGAAATTATTATTTTTAACTAAATATTCACATTCAGGAACCTATAGCGGCTAAACTGTGAGGAATTTGAAGATGGTGCAAACTAGAGTCTCATCAAATTTTGTCTGTAGATTCTAAAAATATTTTTTTCAAAATTTTTGGAGTCAAATTGCACTTCTTTTTCCATCTCCCATGAAAATTAATTTTTTTCAGAAAACAACATTTTTTAAAAAGTGACACACACCGTATAATGCATAACTTTTTTTCCATGAAGGATAAAATTCTAATTCTTTCAAATTTAGACTTGTAACTCTGATATCTAGTGCTTCCACTTGGTTAGATAGTTTTTTATTGAATATTTTTCCTTAACTCTGATATCTAGTGCTTCCACTTGGTTAGATAGTTTTTATTGAATATTTTTTCCTTAATCAAGTTTCAAAGTCAAAATTACAATTTAGACCAGACCGATAACATGTAACTTTTTTTGTATATGTCAAAATTTTATTTTATTTTATTTGTTGGATCAAGGACTTCAATATCTAGTGCACTCATATTTTTCAATTTTTTTTTTAATAATCTTCTATTTTTCCACATGTGAAGAACAAAGAAATTTGGTAGGGGCCCTAGCTTCGGTTGGCTAAGTAATTCATTCTTGGCTCTTGGTCACAAGTTCTAGTCTCCCTGTCGGGTAGTGTGTCAGCGCAGTGCCAAAAAAAACCCGACTACTACTTTAGTTTATGCTACTGATTCCTGCAGTCTAAAAAAAAAAAAAAGAACAAATAAATTCATTTTCAATGAAAAACCTATGTTTAATAAAACTTAAAAAACAAATACATAACAAAACCAAAACATATTAAAATTATATTCATTGGATAGCTTGTTCTGAGGAATACAATAATCATTTAAAATAAATTTTAAATGAATTCATTTGATCCCCCAAAAGCTAAATGAAAAGTGATTTTTTATCAGCATTTTGATAGGTGTAAAAGAGATGCATTTATAGGCATGGTTTAAAACTAGCGAGGTTCTATCCAAGGGGTTTTGATCTAAGGTGATTTGATCAAACCCTCTTCAATTGGAATCCTTAAAATGGAACCATTTAAGGCTTAAATCATTATATTTTCTAAAAATATGTGATTTCAGCTAAAATTCGTTCCTCTCAGGAATTGTAAACCACTATTATGATAGCACCTACTCCAATAAAACATAAGGAATGACTATAATGAATTTTACATATGTTTATATATAAAGATGTACATATGTTTATGTTACCATTTTGTGATGTTTATATTTCTAATTTTTAATTTATGTCACTTTCTAAGACTTTTGATCTTTGTCCATTTAAGATGAAAGCATAATTACATACATCTCAATGTAGTCACAATTTCATTTCAACAATTGCGTAGTCATGCAAACATCCAATAACCTAAATGAGTGTCATTTAGATTTTATTTTAATGTATCCATTATCTATCTAGTTATAACAAAATTCCTAACAATCATTTATTTTTCAAGAATAGAAATGAATGCATTATGATTTTCATAATGTATCTTTGATGTGTTAATTATTTAACTATTTTTTATTGCATGTTTTTGAATACTCAATATTTCCTACAAAATTATTCATCTTCCTTACAATATTTTGGCTAAATTATTCTTATCCTATTACTTTTTGCTTCAATATTCCTTTTCATTTCATTATCTATAGTGAAAAAGTTTCCCAAGTTCATGGATTTATCGTGGATCATCATTGTTGACTAGTTATTTTCTTTGAGATCTACTCTTTTAGGACAACAATAACTTTTTGCTTCTCAAAATTTTAAGACCTTCAAGTACCTATCAAGCTAGGTAGAATTGTATTTCATTTACTAAAAGCCTTACATTTATTTATTTTCTTATATATGATTTTTGGGCATATCTCATTTATTACTAAGAATCGATATTTTATTATGTTTCAAGTTCTTGATAATTCTTTTGAAGTACTATCATATATTTTCTCTCCTTTGAAATCAATGCAAAACTTGTTCTCATCACACATTATAAGTTCAAATTATCTCTTTGACATATTTATATTCTTCATCCCTTTTGTTTCCTTTTAATAGATAATAGGACACTAATATATATGTATGTATATATGTATGTATGTATGTATGTATATATATACATATATATACATATATACATACATATACATATATATATATATATATACATATATATATATATATATACATATATATATATATATATACATATATATATACATATATATATATATACATATATATATAAATCTATATATATATACATATATATATACATATATGTATGTATGTATGTATATGTATATATAGTCAAGATATTATTATTCATACACATCTATATTATTGTTAATTTTATTCTAAAAATTACTAAAGTTTAAGAGAACACAAAAATACGCTCTATTTTTAATTAGAATTCTTATGTTGATATAGAGACCAGAATTGGGGCTTAAATTTTATTGCAATCTCTCAAGTAGTCATCATATTTCTCTATCCTAGATGTAGGTTATTGTTGGTGGTTGATTTGACACATTCATTGAATCGTGGAATGTGTTGTGTGAATCTCACCTCTCCTAAAGAGAAATCAATTTCCTAGAAGAAAATCAACTATCCATAATGTCTCTATTACTAGGTCACAACTATGCAGGATAATTTCGTGACCTTTATGAACTATTCCACTTCAAGGAGCCTATGTTCATTTTGTGACTCATGTTAGAGCTACATGTTTATTTTACAAGAAATGATCAATGTTTTTAGTTTATTTAAAATCTAAAAATCACCCAAAATATTCAGTACATCTAAATATATCTCAAAATTATCAAGTTAGCAAAGAATTTACCCTTGCAAGAATAATAGTTTAGCTTTATATAAATAAATTATAGGTTTTATCATCAGACTAATCCTAAGTACGGTGATCCCACAATAGTGGTTTACACTTTTGTGACATCCTGATTTTTACTGAAGTCACATATTTTTAGAAAATATAAGGATTTAAGCCTTGAAAAGTTCCACTTAAAGGATTCCAATTGAAGAGGGTTTCATCAAATCAGATTAGATCAAACCCCCTTGGATAGAACCCTCTAGTTTTAAACCATACCTATAACGAAGTCTCCTTTACACCTATCAAAATGTTGATAAAAAATCACTTTTGATTTACCTCTTGGGGGATCAAATGAATTCATTTAAAATTTATTTTCTGTATGTAGTCTTGATTATAAGCTTCCCAAAAAGTATAATTTTAAATATATTTAATTTGATTATTGTATTATTGTATTATTTTTGTGAATGTAGGTTTTTCACTGAAATTCAAACTATTTGTTCTACACATGCCAAAAAATAGTAGATTATCAAAAAATATCTGAAAATATGTTTGGGCTAGGTATTGATGTCCTTGATCTAGTAAAAAAAAAAAAATTTCGATGCATACAAAAAAAGTTATATTGTTTACAGTCTGCCTATGTCCAAATTATAATTGGTTTGACTTCAAAACTTGATTAAGAAAAAATATACAATAAAACACTATGAAACCAAATGAACTTGCTAGATATCATAGTTACAAAGCTAAATTTTAAAAAAATATATATCCTTCATAGAAATTTTTTTTATGTTGTTTACAGTGAGCATCCCTCATTAAAAATGGTGTTTATTGATAAAATCTAGTTTTCGAAGGAGATGGGAAAAAAATGCAATATAATTCAATTTAAAAAATATATATATTTAGAATCTATAGAAAAAATGTCACAAATCAAGTTAGTTTCAATCATCTTCAAATTCTTCATGGTCTAGCAACTATAGGTGCCCAAAAGTAAAGATTTAGTTAAAAAATTCAGTTCAATGTCTAGTTTGGCTAAAATTTGTAAATCAATATTGTGGGATCACCCTACTAGGAAAAAAAGGCATAGATGTTTAAGAGAATTTGAAAAAGGAAAAATGTTACATTAATGAACTATATTCCACATACAAATTTTATTCATAGTCTCCTAAAGTCTTCAAATCTAATGACAACATTAATAACATGTGGAATTCTATCTTTCTCACATGATTTGTAAATATTATTTCAAAACAACAAACACATTTTTTTGGGAAACTTAGAAACCAAGTAAATAAATTGGAAAAAAACATTAGAAAATTAAAAAATACTATTCTATAATAAGGTACTCAACCCTTATAATATCATTTTATATTTATTTAAAGATACCATCTCAAAAAATAGTCATGTGAAACCACAATAACTTGGAAAATACTTAATGTATTAGGATTACATCAATTTCTATTATCAAATAAATGTTACAGTCTCAAATAAATAAAATTTAATATTTGTAACATTATTTCCATTACCATAAAATCAACCTCATTTGTCATATATATATGATAAGTAACAAAGAAATTTTTAATGGTTAATTTTGACCCCTTCTTCTGAAAAATCTATTAAAATAACTAGTATATCCTTTTTTCAAGTATGCATAGGGCCGATGTTGAAAACAATATATTGCTAAGAGGGGGAGGGTGAATCAACAGTTATTAAAACTTAACCATTCTCATTTGTAGATTATAGATCACACAAAATTAATTGAAGGAAGAGCATAGATGAAAACATGCATAACAAAAGGACAACAAGATTTTTACATTCAACACCCAATGAGGGAAAGCCATGATGAGAGATAAATCACAATATATGAAGCTAAATGCTTACAAAAATTACAATGTCGTTCAAGGCTCACTGCCTAAGGACTTGCAAACTAAGGTACACAACCTTGGGACAAGATACAAGGGATTTCTAAGACTTATTATCTCAAAGTAGGATATATAAAAATTATAATGATAAGTATGAACATGAACTACTTATGAACAAAGCATCTACCATATTTTGATGTTCTAGTCCCTTTTTGTATAATTATTCTATCATATAGACTTTGCACACTTCATGTTCAACATACTGCTCAATTACAAGTCTCCATTCATAGATCCCTTCACAAATGATTTTGATCTTCTATAAATATACTCTGTAATAATTCAAAACATCAATTAGGCTGACTCTAAGACGACCTATGAAATGAAACATGTGAAACAATAAAAATCAGCTCCAAATATATACATTATGAAAAAAATGAGTTGCAGATCAATACATAGTAGTAAAGGACCAAAAAACATCTCAAAACATCCTCCAAATAAATATTAATTAATCAGGACTAATCGTAGATGAAGGAAACAATCCTATCAGCCCAAATAATGACACCACCACGAAAGCTTCCAACTATTCAACTTTTCACCATTGGGAGAGACCAAAAGCTTTATGAGTACCAAGATGAGATCAATGTAAACTGTGAAAAATATCTCTTCAACCTTTTCCTGAAGAAAATGATCATCATAGGCTAGCACAAAAATAGAAACATATTGAACTGATGAAAATAGAGCATTCCAAACAGGTTGTGGCACTTTAAAACATAGGATGTTTCATTGTTGTCCACCAAAAATTTTGAAACTTGTAAGGATGAACCCATACAACTTTATGATCATATTACCAAGTCCTCACAACCACATCCATCTCACTGGAGGAATGTAGAGCATTCCAATAGGCCTTGATCAACACTTTTCCCTGCTAGAGTATAGACTAAAACTCTATCACTTATAACTTTCATTGAAAAAGGTGTAATGACATGAATTATTGAATATAACATCTTCACATATTGACCAACTAATACTCTAAACTACAAGAATAAATCTTTCTCTACAAAAGGATGGATACCAAAATACCATGACTCTGTCTTAGAGTATACAATGTGAATACCTTAGAAATGCTTCTATAACATATCTGCATGTTTGGTGCACCAAATTGGAACAACCTCAAAACTTATCAAAACATATTGTAAACTTATCAAAACATGTGTACCTACCGCCAAATCACACTTAGACACCATGTCAATCATCATTCTTCTATCTATTGTATTGGTGACTATATCAGTAGATATCTCTACACCTCCACTGTCTTTGGAGTATATAAAAAATTTAGCATACACATTCTGCATCAATGAAAACAAATATTGAGTTGACATCATTGAAAAAACTTATTTCCAAGAACCTCCCCCCTTTTCACTGATGGAAACACCATATATATTTGCAAGGATTCTCTCCCCCTTTAACATCAAGGGAAAGGGCATGATATCTTCAATTTGAAATTAGGCAAAATTTGTATAAAATCCCCCTTACAATATCAATCCTATAAAGAAAACTCCTCTTGAGATGGAGATTCCCAAAATTGATGGTATGTATAAATTATTTTTAATCAAAAAATAAAAAATATACTACACTTCTCTGCAAAAATATACAAACAAAAAAACATTTATTTACACCTTTGCAACTTATTTGGAAGTTAGAATATTCTTGTAAAAAACCTTAAGTTGAATTAGAGTTGTAACCCAATTTTCTTTTGCTAAGGTGAGAATGTAATTCTAACATTCAAACTGCATAAATAAGTCCTCAACCTCATCTACACTTTCTAGAGCTTTCATTTTCTAACCAACTTTTTCTACTTCATCATGAAATCCAAATAATAAAGGAAGTCTCAAGTTTACTACTTCCCTTAACTGACCAAACTACTTCTTTATTTGTAGCTCTCTCTAATCTAGAAGCAATGATAACTACACATGAAGATTTTTAATTTGAGCCCTTATTGATCCATCCTTATCTTTTGGAAAATCATGTGTTTTGGCTAATTGTGACTAATGATCCTTAAAAGAATCCATTAACAACTTAAATTTTTGTTCTAGAGGAAAGGAAAAATCTATGTTCACCTTAGGTAGACCTTCTTGAATGATCTTTATAGCATCACCAATAAATACACTCTTCTTCATGTGTTCTTGTAGAATCTCATTCCTTGCAAAATAATGTAGAATATCTCCAAACTATAAATTGTGAAGGGGAGAAATATTTGACATGTCAACTTTCCATTCATAAGTAGGGATTTGGAAAAGTTGGAGTGTGACCATAGTTTAAAACTACATTTGTATCCCTAGTAGATCCTTGAAAGAATATAAAGATGAAGATCCCTGACCAATATCCACGGAAGCATCTTACTTCTCAACTATCTTTTCTTTTTCATCCTAAACATTCTAAGGATTATCCTCTTTCTTTTGTTCATCACTTCTTGAATTCTCTAGAGGAGGAATATTATGTTCCTTACCACAAATAGTGTTCCCTTGAGAAGAGATACTCACTTCAATATAATCTTCTACACCTTGTGCATTAATATTCTCTAGAGAAGTAGTCTCCTCATTCTGTATGACATTTTCATCTATCTAATCACCTCTAGTCACATTTACCTCAATAAGTGATAAATCTATGTCATGAGTAGACACATCAAGCACATCCTATAAATTTGAAGTATTCATAAGAGCTTGATCTCTTTTTATTTCAAAATTCTTCAGTTCTTCCAATATTTTGTCTATCTTATATTCTATTTCTTTATCCATCCTCTTTATTTATTCTTTATCATTCCCCATTAGAGTATTTATTCTTTGTTTGGTTCTAAATTTTTGTGCCTGATAAAAAGATAATTTTACCCTTTCTTCATGAGAAATAGATATACCGTCCTTCTCTAAGGCTTGTTGCCTCATCTTGGCTTCTTCTACAACATCTTCATTCCTTTTTTTACTTAGTGCATTTGCCATACTTTCCCGAAGTTGATCAATGATTTCATTTAGAGCCATATTAAAACTATTCATATACATAGCTATTTCCTTTTCAATTAATTTTTTTTCAACAAGGGACATCTCGTCATAAAGAGAAACAACTTATTTTAGTGTATCATGATGTACAATTGTATTGATAGTAGCCTTAAGCTATAAAGGAGCATATTCAGGTGTTGAAGCCTTCTTTACTTTATTTACATCCTTCTTTCCTTTTTATTTATATGTTTCTTTCCTCTTCTCCTTGTCTTGTTCTCTTATTTCTTCTATGCGGGTGATCCCACAATACTGGTTTACAATTTTTTGACAAACTGGACATTGAACTATTTTTTTTGAACTAAATCTTCACTTTCGGACACCTATAGCAGCTAAACCATGAGGAATTTGAAGATGACGCAAACTAGTGATTTGTGACATTTTGTTTGTAGATTCTATATATATTTTTTTCAATTTTTTTGAAATTTGATTGCACTTCATTTTTCATCTCCTTTGAAAATTAGTTTTTAACAGTAAACACCATTTTGAAATAGTGACGATACTCGCTAACACATAGTATTTTTTCTATGAAGGATTAAATTCTAATTTTTTCAAATTTAGATTTGTAACTATGATATCTAGTGCATGGAATTGGTTTCATAGCATTTCATTGAATATATTTTTTCTTAATGAAGTTTCAAAGTCAAACAAGTTATAATTTAGACATGATTTACTTGCTAAAACATAACTTTTTTTGTTTGTATCAAAATTCAATTTCTTTTTTTTGGATTAGAGACATCAATATCTAGTGCATTGATATTTTTCATTTTTTTATAAGCTATTATTTTTCCACATGTGCAAAACAAAGAGCTTGATTTTCAATGAAAAACCTACATTAACAAGCAATAAAAAAAATATAATAATCAAACTAAATATATTTAAAATTATACTTTTTGGGAAGCTTATAATAAGGACTATATACTTACCAAAAAAAATTAAATGAATTCATTTTATCACCAAAAAGTAAATCAAAACTGGTTTTTTATTAGTATTTTGATGTGTAAAGGAGACTTCATTATAGGTATGGTTTAAAACTGATGGGGTTATGTCCAAGGGGGTTTGATCTAAGGTGATTTGATCAAAACATCTTCAATTGGAATCCTTTAAATAGAATTTTTCAAAGCATAAATCATTATATTTTCTAAAAATAAGCGATTTCAACAAAAATCAAAATGTCCAAAAAAGTGTAAACCACTATTGTGGGATCACCCACACAATACATAAGATTTCATTTCCTCCTCTTCATCTTCCTTATCATTAGCCACATTCACTAGAATAATATTTTTCCTTGTTTCTTTCTACATAGTTCTTGGCTTCTTCATTTTTGAAGTATTGGTTTATGTCAATACTTCAGTAGTAGCTCTTTTTCTACTAGGAGGAGTTCGAGTAGGCTTGGAAGCTATAACATAGATAGAAGTATATCTACTTTCCTTCTAGTAGCTTGTGTAGTAGTATTGGCTAAAGATACTTTTGTAGGACCTAATCACCTTTCTCAACTTAGCCACTATCGTCCCCACACTCTTTTTCACCTTTTCTTCTATATTTTTCTTGATTCACTTGTTGGTTATTTCATCGTATGTCATACCTATCAATAGTAGGATCCTAAGGTTTGATGAGAAAAACTTTAACATATGTAACCCAATCAGCTCTGGAGACCTTGTAGGGAAACTTTGTTATCCATGAGATTCTTGGATTAACTAATTCCATATAGTAGTTATCTTTATTTACCATAAAAGTAACTTCATTCTTATATCTTCCCATAATTTCTGAGGATATCCTATCCCTCTTCTACATTTCATTTTGAAATATTTTGAAGAAACCATAGAAAATTGTGTCACACTATTTAGTGTTTGGAAAGATACATATGTGATCCCTAATCTGATGTGGAATAGGAATATTGTTTCTCCATACCACATTCTTCAAACTAGGAACTTATCTTAAGAAGTAAAACATAGGACAAAGAATCAAATAGTCATACCATAAAATATAAAATGAATCCATGGTTTTTTGAAAAATTTCAAACAACTTTTACCACGAAAGCTCACAAAATTTTCCTTCATTCACCATTTGATGAGTAGAAAAGGTAGTGGTGGTGGTAGTAGACCCTTCTTTGTTTCTAGAATAAACCTTATATGTAATATCCATTGTGGCATACTAGATCCCAAGGTTAGATATGTCATCCACAATTAGGGTTATTTTAGTGAATTTAGATCTAGTGAGCTTCATGACTTCATCATTCTTTATGGCCTTCAATACTGTCATAGATCTGATGGAGCATAATCCACTCACAACCTTGATAGCTTATTTTGTGATTTGGTGTGGTTTACCAAGAAAAAATATATCTTTATGAATCTAGATCAAGGTAATTTTTACCTATTCATCTTCAATTCCAAAGTTAGGGAAACCATTCCACACATCTAAGAATTTTTCTTTCACATTTGCATACTTTGGTTTGAGCTAAAAATGATCACCCAAGAGATGGTTGTATATGAACTCTTCCAAATTTGGATGATTGTACTCACTCAGTTGAGAGTGAGTATAGATTTGGACATCTTTAGAATGAATCACATTGATTGGAACATTATAAATTACTCTACCTTTGTCGATCATAGTAGACATGTATGGATGTTTCTTGAAATTTGGCCTTGGCTTCTTAACAACATCAAAGACAATTGGTGTATCCATGATAGCACTATCTAAAAAATAGGGTTTTATAGGTAAACTAGAGAAATAATTGTGAATATTTTCATTAGGGTTAGCACACAATTCACTGAGAATATTCTTTACACCCTTAGCTCTTGCATGCACTTGACATCGTTAAAATTAGATTAAATGATCCAGAAACCACATAAATGGCTTTTTAAAATCACTGACTTTCTACCATCAATGCATTCTTACTTTTTTAGGTGGACCTTCAATTGGACTTCTCTATGTCATCACATGGATATAATGAATCTCAATACACTATCACTTGAATCATTGTATTTCTCAAGGATTATCACCAAAAGATTAATTCTTGCTTATCAATTTTGTACACCAAAGGAATTGATTCAACCCATCTTCTATGCTGAAATCTTCAACAACCTATTATTTTTAGGGGGTTAAAGGGTTTCCAAATGAAAACTCCCCCTAAGTAAATGATCTATCTCTTTAGTTAACAAAGGGTATATCTACACCCAGTTGACATATAGATTCATTTTTTGCTTCACTTTCTTTCTTATTATGCCATACCTTGTTCATCACCTTCTTTTACTGATTAGAGTCAATCTTATTTTGAGCAATAAAAGATCTTACATTCTTTTCCTTGAATAATCATGTAATGTGTTATAATTTATAGTAATTGTAGTATATGATACTAGTTTGTAGAGCATAATTAATTCTTCTCACATTAGATCTATAATTTGTATCACTATGACCAAACTTGTTGCACGTGTAGCAATAACCATATAAGGATTGAGAATTCATATAATTAATATTCATTATCACCTTGCTTCTACATTCATTAACCTTGTGAAGAAATTTATTGCAATCATAAATCTAACCATGAAATTATTGAGAAATCATAGCATTATACCTTGGGGATCTAAATCTCATCTTTCTTGTATTAAACAACATTATACCCAATCTTATTACAAAAATAACAATTACCAATGAACCTAATAGGAGCAGTTTATTATGGGTTAGGCTTTCTAATTTCTTTTTCTTGTTTTATATATGAATGAATCCACCTTCTTCTATGTTGTCTTGTTTATCTTTGCATCTTTGAAGGATTATCCTTATGTTTTTTAGCATAGTCTTTCCCCTTCCTTATTTCAGACTTCCCTTTTGCTTTGAAGTTATTGTATAGGTTTGTAGATGCACTAACCATAGTAGTTTTTCCCCTTTTCAAAACCAAGACAAAATTTCTCTTTAGATGGCTGTTGAGAGGTAATCAACTCATCAAGAATTTCAGAACCTCCTCTCAATTTTAGGCCCTTGTCAATTTGTTCTTTTTCTTTTTCAATTTATTTTCTTAGAATGACAATATCTTCCTCAAGCTTTGAACATTCAAATTTTTTATCATTGAGCTTTCTATTAAAAAATTATTCAATCCTCTTTCCTTATTCAATATTAACTTTCAAATAAGAGATCACATCTTTTGCTTCCTTGAGTTTAATTTCTTATCCTTTGTTCACTTCTGGTATTCAAAAAATATTCAATCCTCTTGCCTTCTTCAATATTAACTTTCAAATAAGAGATCACATCTTTTTCTTCCTTGAGTTTAATTTCCCATCCTATATTCACTTCTATTTTAGCTTTCAGTTTGCTAATTACTTCTTTTGACTTTACAACTTGTGCCTCTAATTTGGAAATAGTGTCCTCTAATTTTTCAAGAATGCATTCATAATTTATATTTAGTGTTCTTTCTACATATAGATCTTCTAGAGCAGACCAAAGTTCTCCCTCATAATCTACTTCATAATCTTTAAGATTGATATCCCAACCTTTAGGTTCAATTGACTCTAGATTTTGTTCTAGAATGAAAATATCATTGATCTTTTCTATAGATCCAATGTGGTAAAGTGCAAGATCTACCTCATTAATTAAATGTCTCAAATTTTGTTGGCTTTGATACCAATTTTTCAACACACTGTAGTGCCAAGAAGGGGGCTTAATCAACACTTATTAAAACTTAACCACTTCGTTTATAGATTAAATCACATAAAATTAACTGAAGGAAGAGTAGAAATGAAAACATGCACAACACAATGACACCAAGATTTTTACATAGAAAACCCAATGAGGGAAAACCACAGTGAGAGTTCACTCACAACTATGGTTTTATCAATAGGGGACATCTCATCATATAGAGAAATAACTTATTTCAGTGTATCATGTTGTACATTTGCATTGATAGTAGCCTCAAGCTGTAAAGGAACATATTTAGGTGTTTTTGAGGATGCTTCTTTATTTTCTTTACATCTTCCTTTCCTTTTTATTTAGATGTTTCTTCCTCTTCTCCTTGTATTTCTCTCTTCTTTCTTCTCTGCAATACATAAGATTTCATTTCTTCCTCTTCATCTTCCTTATCATCACCCACATTCACTAGATTAATCTTTTCCCTTGTTGCTTTCTACATAGTTCTTGGCTTCTTCATTTTTGAAGTACTAGTTTACTTTAGTAGTAGCTCTTCTTCTACTAGCAGGAGTTTGATTATACCTGGAAGATATAGCATAAATAGAATTATATCTAATTGTCCTTCTAGGAGCTTGTGTAGTAGTTATGGCTAAAGATACTTTTGTAGGACCCTCAAGAGAGCGAATCACCTTTCTCAACTTAGAAATTATCATCCCCACTCTCTTTTTCACCTTTTCTTCTATATTTTTCTTGATTTTTTTTTTTTTTAATTTCATCACATGCCATACCTATCAATAGTAGGATTGTTAGGTTTGTTGAGAAAAATGTCAACATATGCAACCCAGTCAGCTCTAGAGACCTCATAAGGAAACTTTGTTATCCACGAGATTCTTTGATTAACTGATTCCATATAGCAGTTATCTTTATCTACCATTAAAGTAACTTCATTCTTATATCTTCCCACAACTTCTAATGGTATCATATCCTTCTTCTACAATTTATTTTGAAACATTTTGAAGAAACCCTAGAACATTGTGTCACATTGTTTAGTATCTAGAAAGATATGCATGTGATCCCTAATCTAATGTGGAATATGAATATTCTTTCTTCAGACCATATTCTTCAAACTAGGCATTTATCTTAAGAAGTAAAACATAAGACAAATAATTAAATAGTCATACCATAAATTATAGTGTGAATCCTTGATATTTTGCAAATTTTCAAACATTTTTTCCACAAAAGCTCACAAAACCTGTCATAATATTTTCCCTCATTCACCATTTTATGAGCAGTGAAGATAGTGGTGGTGGTAGTATACCCTTCTTTGTTTGTATAATAAACCTTATGTGTAATATCAATCGTGGCATACTAGACCCCTAGGTTAGATATATCATCCATAATTAGGGTTATTTTATCAAATTTAGAACTCGTGAGCTTCATGACTTCATCATTCTTTATAGCCTTCAATATTGACATAGATTCGATGGAGCACAATCCACTGGCAACCCTGATAGCTTATTTTATGATTTGGTGGGGTTAACTGGAAGACAAAAGATATATTTATAAATGTAGCTTAAGGTAATTTTTATGCATTCATCTTCAAAGAAAAACTTATGGAAACCCTTTAACACATTCTCTAGTTTGAGCTAAAAATCATCATCCAAGTGATAATTGTGTCTGAACTCTTCCAAATTTGGATGATTGTACTCACTCAGCTGAGAGTGAATATATATTTCAACATCTTTAGAGTGAATCACATTGATTAAACCATGAGAAATTACACTATCTTTGTTAGTCACAGTAGATATTTATGGATGTTTCTTGAACTTTGGCCTTGGCTTCTCAATAACATCAATGACAATTGGTGTATCTAGGATAGCACTATCTAAAAACTGGGGTTTTACCTTGGTAAACTAGATAAATAACTATGAATATTGTCATTAGGGTTAGCGCACAATTCACTGAGAATATTCTTCACTCCCTTATCTCTTGCACACACTTGATATCATTCAAATTAGATTAAATGATCTGAAAACCACATAAATGGATTTTTAAAACCCATAACTTTCTACCATAAATGTATTCCTAATTTTTTAGGAGAACCTTCCATTGGAATTCTCTGTCTCATCACATGGATATAATGAATCTGAATAAACTTTCACTTGAATCATTCTCTTGCTCCATAATTATTCCCAAAATATTCATTCTTGCTTATCAATTCCACACACCAAAGGAATTGATTCAACCCATCTTCTATGCTGAAATCTTTAGCAAGCTATTCTTTTGAGGGGTTTAAAGGGTTTCCAAGTGAAAACTCCTCCTAAGATAATACTCCATCTATTTAGTTACCATAGTATCTATCTGTACCTAGTTAAGGTATAGATTCATTTTTTGCTTCACTTTCTTCCTTATTCTTCCATACCTTGTTCATCACCTTTTTTGTTGATTAGAGTCAATATTCTTTTGAGAAATAGAAGGTCTTACATTCTTTCCCTTGAATAATCTTGTAATATCTTGTAATTTATTTTCATTGTATTAGATGATACTAGTTTTGCACCATATTTACTTCTTCTCACATTAGATCTATAATCTGCATCCCTATGACCAAACTTGTTGCATGTGTAGCAATAACCATAGAAGGATTGAGAAGTCATATCATTACTATTCCTTATAACTTTACTTCTACATTCATTAACCTTGTGACCTATTGCAATCATAAAACTAACCATGAAATTATTGATAAATCATAGCATTGTACCTTGGGGATCTAAATGAGTTTTGACTCATATTTCCTCTACATTCAACAACCTTATATCCAATCTTATTACAAGCATAATAGTTACCAATGAGCCTAATAGGAATAATTTGTTTAGGGATAGGCTTTGTGAATTTCTTCTTCTTGTTCTAGATAGGAATGAATCCACCTTATTTCATGTTGTCTTGTTTTATCTTTGCATCTTCATAGGATGTCTCCTTAGGTTTTTCAGTGTACGCTTTCTCCTCCCGTATTTCATACATCCATTCTGCTTTGAAGTTATCAGATAGGTTTGTAGATGTATTGATCATAGGAATTTTTCCCCTTTTCAAAACCAAGACCAAATTTCTCTTTAGATGGATTTTGAGAGTTAATTAACTCATGAAGAATTTCAAAAACTCCTCTAAATTTTAGACCCTTTTCAATTTTCTCTTTTTATTTTCCAATTTATTTTCTTGGTGTGATAATCTCTTCCTCAAGCTTTGAAAATTCAATTTTTTTATCATTGAGCTTGTTATTCAAACAATATTCAATCATGTTTCCTTCTTCAATCTTAACTTTCAAATAAGAGATCACATCTTTTGATTCCTCGAGTTTAACTTCCCATCCTTTATCTACTTCTATTTAAGCTTTTAATTTGGTAATTACTTCTTTTTACTTTATAGCTTGCACCTTTATTTTGGAAATAGTGTCCTCTAATTTTTCAAGCATGCACTCATAATTTATATTTCATGTTCTTTCTACATATATATCTTGTAGAGCAGACCAGAGTTCTCCCTCAAAATCTACTTCACAATCTTTAAGATTGATATCCCAACCTTTAGGTTCAATTGACTCTAGATTCAGTTCTAGAATAAAAATATCATTGATCTTTTCTATAGATCCAATGTGTTCAAGTGCAGGATCTACCTCATCTCTTAGATGTCTCAAACATACTTGGATTTGATACCAATTTTTGAACACATTATAGTTATGAGAAGAGGGTTGAATCAAAACTTATTAAAACTTAACCATTCCCATTTATATATTAAATATCACATAAAATTAATTGTGTAATCTCACAAAATTGTACCTAGGGGAAATTCTACATTTTTGCACTTTTTCCTAGCATTTATGACACCTTAGAGCATTAATGACAAAAATACCATGAGTTAGAATTTCACAATCATGACAGCATGCAGACTTGTGGCAAAGCAACAAAAGCCTGATGACACATTTTCCAGAAAACTAGGCTTTGGACACTTGCACGATTTTTCAAGTTTGAAATAGGTATCTGGAATCTTGACTCTCTTGACATGCATCCTAGTAGTCATATTTCAAGTGTAATGACTCTTTTTCAAACTTGCATGCATTAAAAACCCCTTTATTTCTCTCATTTTGGGTTGGAAGTCATTCATTTAAGCTTTCTTATCATTTTCTCCATCTTTGAGTTCTCTTCATCCTTGATAGCAGCACTCTCACAAGCGAAGCCATGCTAGATTGAGGCCCTTCCATCAGCGAAAAATCTCAAGAAATCACTCAACGATGGGTCTATGTGCTTTGGAGAGGGTCTAGACCCATGGGTAATGCTCTCTCAGTCTCTCACTTTCCTTTCCTACTTGTTTATTTACTATCTCATGGTGTGGGTTCTACTCCTGAAGTGGGTTTTTCTTTCAACACATGCTTTGTTTACTTCATTTGCACTCCTTTCCAACTTGGCCTTATGTGGAGGTGGGAACACCAAAACGGCAGTATGAGTGAGGCAGACCCCTATACAACCCCAACCTTTTCCCCCTTGTTCTTCTATGTATAGGTTCAAAGCGGAGCATGGAGTGAAGAGTTGAACATCCAATAAAAGTTAAGCTCTCTCCAAGTCCCTTTTTTTTGTTATAGCTTTTAGCTTCCTGTTTGTTTATTTTGTTTAGTACATCCTATATCTAAGCTTAGAAGTGAAACCTGGTTCCATCCGCTTGAGCTCCTGAGCCCTCTATTGCTTAGGATGCCAGGGAATCTTTTAGACAACAATGCACCATGTTGGCATCTTGAAACTGTGTTGTTGTCTTTCGGACGAGAGCTCACTCATATAAGGAAAAAATCTTGGGGTTTCACTCTTAGGATCTAAAGTAACTTTCTCCAAAAAAAAACTTGGGTATACTTCTCTACATTTTCATTGACTTGCTTATGCTAAGGTGTATAAGGGAAGTTTGTTCCTTGGTGATCTCTTGAGAACGAAGAGAACTGTTTCTAGCGAATCCCTCTTAAATCACATTTTGGTGAACCCAATGTGAACACGTCAGATCTATTTTCATGATGTTGCATGCTTATGATAATCCCTTTTTTGAAGAATATTTTGATATATTGGAAGATGCTCTAGATGACTTCTTAGAAGCACTCTCCCCTATCTGCAAATCTTCCTAACAAACTCCCCCTTCATAAGCTAAGGATTCGCTAAATGTGGTTGTGGTCTTTGTGGCTCCTCTGAGCCCTAAGAAAACCATCATTTATGTGACCCTAGCCAACTCATCCTCTAGGGAGAACTATTTTGTCTATGGGATTTCATGTCATAGTGACTCATTGGACTTATATTCAAGGTTTGTAAAAGCTACAGACTCAACTTCCTAAAATGTTGTTGGGGACACATATAATATGAGGAGAGATAAATAGAACTTGGATCAAAAACCTTTTGTTCCTACATCACAACCCACTCAAGTTCCTACTTCTTTGCCACCTTCTCAATCAAGCCTTCTTCAACACCTAAACCTGTGATCAAAGCACCACATGATTATGATCTTGTTGAGAAACTTCATGTTACTCCAGCTAAGATCTCACTTTGGGACTTGCTTCAGACCGCTCTGGTTTACCAATAGATGCTTTAGGGAGCTTTAAAAAATATTCTCTTTCCTACCTCTTCTAGGACTACAGATGTTAATGCATTGTTGGCTCATATTCGAGTGAATTGTCTAAATATCATGTTCCATCCACAAGAACTCCCACCTCCAGATATGCAGAAGCAAGCGGATCCCTTGATGATTATAGTTAATGTTAATGATATCGGTATTAGGAATACTCTTGTTGAAACCAGTTCGACTCTCAAAAATTGTGGTATGGACCTATTACCCAAGATTAAAGTTGATTCATCTTCTTTAGCAGCTTCTTCTTTGTATATTCACAGGTTTGATAACGCTGGCTACCAGGCTCTACGTATGATAATACTACCTTTGTAGTTGGGTCCCATTACCTTACCTACATTGGTTTAAGTGATGCCTATCCCTTTACCCTACAATATTCTCTTGAGGGGACCCTAGATTCATGCTATGGGTGTTGCGACTTCTACTTTACACCATTCTTTGAAGTTCATCACAACTAATTGGGTGGTTACAGTTAAAGTGGATCCCAAAGCTATTCACCTTTGTGAGCTAGCGACTAGCAATCATGCTTCAGTCATATCCACTCTCAAGAATTATATTCCATCCTTAACCATTGATGCTATGACATGTTCTTCATTGATACGCTCTATGGAAGTTGTTCCCAAAGTGAGTTTCATCAAAGATGAACTACCTAAAGCAGAAGACCCTAAGTCTCCCTTGTCTTCCTCTTCTTCCTCTCAATCGAATTATTTCCTTGGTGATGACTGGGGCTCCTTGGAATTCTCTAAATTATTATTTATTGTGGAATATAAGGCAAGCCCCTCTTGCATAGAATTTCTAGGTACTTTTGACACAAGGATGGATGACACTCTCGTTCAGGAAGAGAAGTGTGACCCTATTCAGGGAACCACTCCTTCCTCTTCCAGGGAGAGTGATTCCACTCTCATAAAGGAGGTTAAAATTTTTGAACCTCCTAAAGAAGGTGGGAGCGCTCTCGTAGAGACATTCAACATTGATCGATGGAATGAAACACTCTACATAAGGCCACCACCTCCTGAAGTTTTACAAACTCATTATGGGTTTGGATATGAACTCGCCTCTTGATATGGCTATGGGTAGAAAGGCGTAGGGCATTTCAAACAACAAATTCAATTCCCTATCTATTTTAAGCCACAATAGCACTATATGGGTTTGGGATGCTCTATTGAACAGTCTAAGCAAAGACCTTGGTGGAGTGTTAGCATGATTTCAACCAAGCCATTGAGATTGGTCAATCCTAAGTTAATAAAGGAAAGGGAGAAGGTCAAGAAAATCCATTTAGATGTCTTCTCTTTAGACAAAGCACTGGAGGAATTCTTAGGTTCCTATTCCCCATTGCCTTCTTTTCATCATAAGAGACAATTCACGTATTGCCTGCATAAATAAGCATACTTTGGAGAATCGGTCTTGAGCATTGATGAAGACCCTCTATCTAACGTTAGTAATGATGTTCTAATATCTCATCCCAAAGATCACAGTTCTCTCCTTAAAGGAGATACTACTAAGGTCTCTATGGATCCTAAATCCTCAGAAAAAGTAATCAAGTTTGGGAAGTGTCTCTCTTCAGAGGAAGCGGATGAGAATTTTGATCTCTTGCATTCTCATCATGATATCTTTGCTTGGACGTAAAAGGATATGCCCGATATTGATGAGTTTAGAGTGGTTCACAATATCATCCTATGTCCCAACACCAAGGCAGTTAAGCAAAAAATCTGAAAGATCAATCCAAGGGTGGCATTGATGGTCAAGACTTAGATAAAGAAGCTATTGAAAGTAGGCTTTATCTGTCCAATTGATACTCCCCTTGGATTTCAAATATAGTCACTATTAGTAAGAACGATGGCCATATTCGTATATGTATTGAATTTTAAGTCATTAATAAGGCTTCTCTTAAGGATGATTTTTTGTTTCCCAATATAGATATGATTGTGGATTCAACTGCAGGCCATGCATTGTTATCTTTTATGTTTGGCTTCTTGGGTTACAATAAGATCTTTATTAACTCAGAGGATCAATACAAGACAACCTTCACTACCCCTTGGGGTACTTTCTGTTATGTGGTCATGCCATTTGGGTTAAAGAATGCGGGATCAACTTACCAACGGGCGATGACCCTGATATTTCACAATTTTATTCATAAGATCTTAGAAGACTATGTTGATGACATCTTGGCGAAATCAATAACCCGTCAAGATCATGTGAAGAACCTTCATTTTATCTTCGAAAGTATTTGAATTTATAAGATGAGACTCAATCCCCATAAGTGTATTTTCAGTGTGGATGCTCGCAATCTTTTGGGGTTCATAGTTTCTCACTATGTAATCAAGGTTGACACAAATAAAATTGATGCCATCGTTAACATGCCTCCACCGAGGAATATCACTAAGTTGCAAGGTTTACAAGGGAAGATTCAAGTGATTCATAGATTAATATCTCAATTGGTTGATCATACGCATCCTTTCACTTGTTTATTGATAAAGGATGTTCGCTTCATATGGGTTGAGGAGTGCTAGAAATACTTTAAGTCAATCAAAGCTTATTTCGCTAATCCTCCCGTATTGATACTAACTATGCAAGATAGAACCTTTTTGCTTTACTTTGCTGCATCACCATATGCCTTGGCAGCTTTGCTAGCTCAACATGATGATGTGGGGAAATAAAGAGTGGTTTACTACATAAATCACATTCTAGTCAATTACGAAACTCATTATTCCTCTATGGAGAAACAATGCCTTGCTCTTTTCTTTGCTACGTAGAAGTTAAGACACTATCTTCTCCATGCCAAAATGCATGTCATAGTAAAATGGATCTCTTAAAGCATTTGTTCTCTAGTGCTGACCTTGCTTGGAGACTAGTGAAATGGGTTATGTTGCTCTCTGAGTTTGATATAAAGTTTGTTACTCAAAATTCAATAAAGGGTCAAGTGGTTGCTGATCAATTGGTAGACGCTCCCTCATCATGTTCCTTCCCAGGGTGGATTTGTTTCTTGATGAAAATATTTTTACAATTAATTATGACATAAGATGGAAGATGTATTTCAACGGATCGAGGTTTCAAACTAGTTCTAGAGTAGGTGTGGTCTTAATATCCCTTGAAGGTAAACCGGTCCCTCTATCCTTTCAATTATATTTTCCTTGCACCAATAACATTGTTGAGTATGAAGCTCTCATTGTTGGCTTACATGCCATGATTGCACTAAGAATCAAACATCTTCGTATATTAGGTGATTCTGAGCTCATTGTGAATTACATTATGGGGACCTATCAAGCTAAACAAAGTAAGTTGTCTATGTATAGTGACCTTGCTTTGTCCCTGCTTAATCAGTTCTCCTCTTGCATGATAGACAATGTCCCTAGGAGAGAAAATATGCACACTTATGCCATGGAAAGTGTTGCTTCCTTGGTGCCTTTAGAAGAGGATATGAAAGAATACCACTTCATGGTTCAGGTCCTGTGAACCCCTGTGGTTTGTGATTTACCTGAATCCGAGTCCTTTTTGTGTTCTCCTGTAAACTCGGGGGAATGGTTTTCTAGTATCTATAATTATTTAAAAGACTAGAAATTTTCCCGATGATGTAACAAAAATGAGCACGCTCGTATACAAAATCTTTCAGCACATTATGTCATTTTATTCGATGTTTATCAAAAATCCTATAACGGATTGCTTCTCAGGTGTCTCACTAAAGCAAAAATACCCCTTCCCCTTAAGGAAGCACATTTAGGCTCTGTGGGCAGACACTTTGGTGGTAGATCCATGGCAAGAAGATTGATACACATGGGCTACTATTGGAAAACAATGGAAAAATATTCCTTTGATTTTGTTAAAAGGTGCCTTCAATGTCAACAACACAATTGTCTTATTCATGCACCTACTCAAGAGTTACAAAATCAAACCTCTCCTTGGCCATTCACAAAATGGGGGTTGGATATCATTGAAAAAATATCACCTCCTTCTTCCAAGGGAAATACCTTTACTATTATTGCTACGAATTACTTCACGAAATGGGTCGAGGCTATTCCACTCTGATCCACAAATGCTGAATCTATCTATATCTTTCTTATGAACAACATTATTTCTCATTTTCAATTTCTTGCTACACTTGTTTCTGAAAATGGTACACCATTCAAGAATGAGGAAGTAAAGCAATTCTTAGAGAAGTTTAATATCCAACATAGGTTTTCTACACTATACTATCCACAATCCAATGGTCAAGCGGAAGCATCTAATAAAACTCTTGAGCTCATTCTTCATGAAATAGTCAATAAACACAGTAAGGATTGGAATATTAAATTAACATATGCTTTGTGGGCCTATAGCACGAGTGTTGGTACGGTGACGGGAACAATGCCTTACAATCTCATGTATGGTGTCAAAGCTATCATGTATTTAGAGTTTGAAATTGTGTCCTTACAGGTTTCCCTTAAAGGGTTAATTGATGATGAAACCTATCAGGTTAATCATTTGCATAAGATGGAGATTCTCAATGAGCACTGATTATAGGCCCTCAATCATCTTAAAGCTTATCAACGGTTGTTATCAAGACAACATAATCAGAGTGTTCTTCCTAGGACCTTTAAACTAGGAGACCTGGTTCTTTGTGAAAACTAGAGAAATGTAAATGTGTTGCCTAATCAGAGAGGGAAATTTAGTCCTAACTGGTTAGGGGCCCTTACATTGTGATCTTTGTGTATGGTTCGGGTGCCTATGGATTATCATCTATGGATGTAATACCTTTAAAAGAGCTTGTTAATGTGATGCATCTCTATCGATACAATGCGTAGTGTTCCATGTGTCATCTGTGTGGAATTCTCTCTATGAAAAGATAGTAGCACTACATATATTGACATTGTTCATTAATACATTATGATTTTTTTTTGTGTTATGATATGACTGCATGTGTGTGTGATATACATACATGTGTTTCACTATACTATGTATCAATGCATCACATTACATTTTTTAAGGCAACTAGATCATCATTGTATTTAATTAGCATATGACCATGTGTGTTCATTAAATCGTGTTAGCATCTAATGTAAACATATATCCATACAAGCATATAACATCCATAGCATCAACATACATGAAAGTGAAAAGCATACACATCAAAATAAACAATGCTATGATGTCAGAATTGATATGTCCATATATATATGCATGTATGAATCAAGTGTCATGTACATGTATTGGGACACTACTATAAAAAAATGAGTGGCTCCTGAATATATCTCTATACAAAAGATCTACAAATATATATGTGTGTATTTATCCCTCACTACAAAAATGATGTAAAAAATCATGAGCCCCTATGACTATGGTGCATGGCTCTTGGAGCCCTCCAGATTTGGCAGTTGCTCTTGTACTCTTGAGAGAGGCTACATGGTGGCCATGGAATGAGTGTGAGTGTGATGTAGATAGAGCTACCCACATCCTCCTGATCTCTCCTTACAAGAAGCATATGGTCATCTCAACCCATCTCAACTCCTATAGTTGTTGAACATCTATTGGGATCATAGCTATTGGCTGCCCATCGAGGTCATTGAGGTGGCTCTAGAGGGCATCATGCACTTGCATAGTAGCATTGTCCCTCCTCACTACTACGTCTCACTCATTGAGCACTATCCGTAGCTCCCCTGATAGCTGTCACATTGTCCCAAAATAGTAGCAAGCTTTGTAGTTAGCTAGATGATCTTCACACCCTGCTCCTCATATGCACTCCTCAAGTGTGCTACTGGCTAAAAAGTGGGGGCATGTTGTCCCATAGACACCACCCAGAAAGCCTTGAGGATTGTCCCCTAGATTCGCACATCAGGGGCTACCTCTAAAATACACTGAGCTATCAGCCTAGTCCATCCCTGTGCATCCTTTGCAACCAAAAAGAAAGAAAGAGAAATCAATATCACATGGCATGTATATGTAATCATAAATAGAAAAATTAAAAGAACTAAAACATAAAAAAATTTGCTCAGTATACCTAGGTCCCATAGCTACCATGTGGGGTTAGGATGAGGAGCGGTCCTAGGACCTGCACTATCGGCATCAGTAGCCGCTCTCAATGACTCCAAGGCCACCGCCACTGTAGCTATAGGTGTAGGAGGTGCTGACAAGAAAGGGGTACTACTAGGGGGTCTGATCTCCTCTGCCACCTCAGTCTCTAAGGTGTTGCCTCCTCCTCCTACACCCTCTCCTCCTCCTCACCCACCTTCTGGTGCCCTCTCCATCTACCCTATGGAGGTTGGGGTGGTAGGTCTTCCTATAGACCAAGGTCCCCTCTTGGGTAACCCTTGCCCAACACAGGAGTAGGACGGTGCCTCTCCCAACACTGCACAAAATCTACAACAACCCTAACATTATTTTCTGCTACTATGGGCAATAGATTGTGGTCAGGCTCATCATCATTAGAAGGAACAAAATTGGTGACAGTGGGGCATGGGTGATCCCCAAATCTTGTTGCACTACTATAGGCCCTAGTATTTATGGGCACATCCGGTGGAATTGTCTGTGGGTAGCCATGCTTTTGCATGACCAGACCTTAGTAGTATGGCACTATAATATAGTCATGATGACCTATGAGAAAATGGTCTTGTTGTAGGTTCCTCAGATGCTTGCTATGATCCACCCATCTAAAAAATCGTTAGGGTCTCCATCAAACCCTATCCATAGTAAGAGTGTCAAACTGTAGCCGCAAAAACTATAAATCATCGAATCTCCACTGGCTTGTCATGTCATACTAGTGGGCCATGGGGATGTGATATGATGGTCGCTACGGAAAACTGACCAGCCTAGTACACATGATGTGGGAAAAGACCCATACCTATAAAGTGTGCACACAATAAGGCTATGATAATCATAGTGAACATGCTGGCCTAGCTCCTGGTAGAGGTGAACTAACATGTGCCCCTAGGAAAAAACTATCCAACACTCCACTATCTCTCTAAACATGTGGATGAGGCCCCTGTGCAGATGTGAGCCTCACCTATTTAACACAATCCAAAAAGAAACGGTCATGACCATCGATCGACGCATCATCAGTGTAGTGGTCCTCACCTAGTCATACCAGTGTGTGTATATGTGGCCCATGCTGTCATCGCCATCTGTTTGCCTTGAGCAGTAGAGGAATCCCTCCCTCCGCTCTTGTGCCAACCGGGTATCATCTAGGGCCACCTATTGTCTGCAGATGGGTAGTCCTAGGATTTGATAGACATCCCCAAGAATGATAGTCATCTCCCCACAAGGTAGTTGGAAAGATGATGTGGTGGAGTCCCACCACTCCATCAATGCTATGAGCATCTACTCCTGATATCGCATCTCTAGCATGGTGAACACATGCTAGAGACTGACCCATTCCAGATGCGTGACCTCCCCATCTATAAGATGGTCCCTCTACTCACGAATGAGTCTAAATGTTCGCCCTCCCAGATGCTCACAATTCTCTGGATACTACTACAAAACTGAAAAACTCTAAGTCTGTGCATCAAATTTCATTATGAAAACAAAAAAATTTAAGAACTATGTGTGTCGCGCATGTGCATCCTTGTCTGCCATGGACGCCTTGAGGATGCCAACACATCCCTGAGATGATAGCATAGATTTGGGACCTCAGCATAGAATCTAGATGATAACACACATTTTGGATGTGAGCGCCCAAAATGGACCCCTACACACCTCGCCGAATAAAAAAGTACTAAAAATTGGCCTAAAATTAGGAAAATGAGGTTTAGAGGCCTACTTGATCCACCTCATGACCCTCGAAAATGTCGTTGCATAGTTACTCCAACCTCAGCACCTCATACTCCCTCTTTCTCAGCATTTTTCTAACTTTTCTCTCACAAAAGTCAACAATTTGCTCATAGTGAATAGTGAAAATGACCCTTCTAGGGGCCCACCTAGGTATATATAGGCCCCCCAAGGCCCATTTTTCCTAGAGCTTGTAGCTCCTCGGTTTCTCCTAAATTTACCCCACCCAGCTGGGGGAAAACTCAAGAGGGGGCATATAGTAACCTCTTGATCACACTTTTCTTCTAAATCAATGACTTTTTCTTCATCATTCTCCTCATTGTTGTAGCTTCTTCTGATTTTTGAGGTTGACCCAAAATTTGAGTTTTGCAGGTTAAAGTCTTGAATAAATTTTCACAACCATTTTGTCACAATTTTTTGAGCTCGATTGCTGAGGGAAACTTCGGTACTAGTCAACTTGACTTTAGTGGCCTCTAAGGCCCCTTTTTCTTGGCATGCAAATATGTAAAATTCAAAATTCAAGTGAAATTTTTCTTCTCTACTTTACTGAGTCTAATTTTTTCCAAACTCAAGCCCACTAAAGTGGGAGAAAAATGTAATGTTTCAGAACTGCACCTAGGGGAAATTCCACATTTTTGCACTTTTTCCTAGCATTTATGACACCTTAGAGCATTAATTAAAAAAATTCCATGAGTCAAAATTTCATGATTCTAACTCCATGCAGACTTGTGGCAGAGCAACAAAACCTTGATGACACATTTCCTAAAAATCTAGGCTTTGGATGCCTATACAATGCATGGAAGTTTGCATGATATGCTAGCATCCTAGTGGTTTTTTGAGTTTGAAATAGGAATTTGGAATCTTGGGGTATGTGCAGGATCATGATGGGCCAAAAAGTGGCAATATGATGGGTATGTGGCTGACGACTTTTTTTTAACAAAAAATGATGAAACGAAAAGGGTTTTTAAAGGAGATTCTCAGCTTTCCATAATATAAATTAT
>VDFB02295816.1:0-45815 GCA_007258455.2 Sequoia sempervirens
TATAAAGCATTTCCTGGCAATAGAAACTCATAACTTTGACTATTTCGATTTGCCTTGTGCATTTTTCTTCTGAGCATTCTCCTGTGACCAGGGTATGATCATTTTGTCCATTGGAGAACGGAAAACTCTTCAGTGTTGAGTACTCTTGAGGCTGTGAAAGATCAGCTGAATTAGTACAGTTGAGAGCTTCACACAGAGGTTCTACAGTTGCAGATAGGGATTTCATTTATGCAGTTGTTTGTTCTTGACAATAATTGAGGGTTTCTTGGTGGCGTCCTTCTACAGCTTCAGGGATTCTTCTTTCAGAGATTCTATTCCTTGCTTTCATGGCCGTACGGCCTGCCTTGGATTTTGTGCCTTGAGAAAGGCGTGTGAAGGAAATAAGTGAAACGCCTTCCTTTTGAGAGGGCTTTGGCATCTATCATTGGCGGCTAGCTATTTCAGAGCCTTGTGACCAGTTTCTGAGCAGGAGAAGCCACTTCTGGAGTCTTGGCGTGCATTCAAGCCTGATTTCATCAATTCCAGCTGTAGATCTGGCAATTTATTTATTTAAAATAATCTGGAGCCTTCTTGGTATGTTTATCATTCTTAATCTATCTGTTGGTGTTAAATAATATATTTTGTACTTTCCTTTTGAAGAAATAAGAACAAATTCATATTTTATGAGCAAAAATATGCTGCGCCCCTTCTCTTCTGTCTATTAAGATTTCTCTAAAAACTTAATAAAACATTTAAAGACTTAAGAAATTGAGGGTTTTGAGCTGAGAGCCAGCAGGGCTCATCACAGAAAATGACCTCCAATGATTGCAATAAGTCCAATGAGAAAGACTGAAGTATCTTCCTCCACTATCCAACTAGGGTTGGTGTTGCACAACCGAAATTGGCACTTAACCAGCTAGGTTTGGTCTTTCACAAACGAAGACTGGAAAACAATAAACTAAGCATTCAGCTTCAGCAGTGTAGTAGAAAAGTGTTTGCAACTCAAGATGTCCAAATGCATAGCCAAAGCCTCTTTTTATACTTTTTCACCCTTATCACCTAGAGGCTTCTAGAAGATTCCTGTTTTATTCCTTAAGTGACTTTATTATTTTATTATTTTATTATAAGTCACTTAAGTCACTTTTTATTATTAAATTAATTAAATAATAAGTCATCCCTTTTGATTTTTTATTTTTTTTTGGAATAACTTAATAAATAATTAATTTAATAACACCTCATGACTTAATTAAATCAGCAATTAAGCTATCCTCATGAAATATCAATAATTTGGACAACTTAATTAAATAATTTAATTAAATCAGTATACCTCCAATTCGGGGACATGACAGTGACTCTGAGTACAAACATGGGGGGTGAGGCAACTAGTTCTATGGGGAGTGGACATTTTACTTGTTCTTCCACACTACCGAAATAATTTGCGAAGGGTCCCTTTGATAAGAATTCCCTCTTTAAAATAATTTGCAACCAAACTGCAAATCAAGGGGCACTAGGTTGTGGAAGTACTATTTTTGTGACCTCGAATTTCAAGGCAACATTACTAGAGTTGAGGCACACCTCCTTCATGTTTGAGGAAAAGGTGTGGAGGTATGTGGTGTCTGGTCACTCAAACAAAGGGCTGAAATAAATAAATTATGGGCTTATAGTGAAGAAAAAGCACTTGCAACTACTATGTATGCAATTGAACTCAAGTGATGGCTGATTTGTCTAATGACTTCAGCACTAAGACTGAAATTATGATTCATAATCCTCCAAGGTACACCACTTGATAGCATTGTAAAATCCCCTCTGATTTTTGCACGATATTTTTCCGATTTATTTTTTTTCCAATTTGACATATGTAAACATTTTGTCAAATATATACCATGCTGAATGAACTGGTAATTTCAGAGGTTTTGGCTCCACAATTGACATACATTAAATGCAACAAAATACATTTCCAAACACTGCACTACCTCAGATTGCATATAAATTCATTCAATACATTAAGATGGCAAAAATGAACAATCACAGTATTACTACTTTTCAGCAGCAGTATTGACAATTTATATCAGATATACAAAATGCAATGGAATATCAAAATACCATTTAACAGTTGACTGAGTATATTGCAGATCTCTATCTCGTGCCACTCCCCTCACAATATGACCATGGCTGAGGAAGAAGATTAGTCACTAGAGAAATAGACGTCCACCTACAAGTAGTCACGCCCAGATGGAAACTCTGATCCACGCCAAGACAAATTACCGACTAGCAGATATAACAACTCCCAATATCAATATCCAACACCCTTATCAAAATGATATGGCAGCTCCTGAATAAGAGTAATCTTGTGCATTTACAATTATATCGATTGACGATATCTTTGAAAAATGGCCGGCTTCTTAAAATTTACCACGATTCCTTTGGAATAACCACGACTCCGTTATGGCTTTGATTTCCATACTTTTGTCTTTTCCAAATCTTGGCGGCTGTATTGGACTCGATGAGACTCCACAAAAGCTCCCGACAGCTCTAGCTCCACATCAATTGAAAGCTTTGGAAGTATCTGACCTTAACCGCTAATACTTTCTCGTCAGCACTTCAAATATTGGTGTGAACTCCCTAAAGCTACAATTTGGTCTTAATAAGAGCGGCAGCTTACCAA
Source organism: Sequoia sempervirens (assembly GCA_007258455.2). NCBI lineage: Eukaryota > Viridiplantae > Streptophyta > Pinopsida > Cupressales > Cupressaceae > Sequoia > Sequoia sempervirens. The sequence continues at coordinate 2,645 of VDFB02295816.1, forward strand.
AGGTAAATAAAGACAAATTACGGCCTGGTTTGACTGCCCTTTTAACTCTACAGAACTCCACACCAACTCCTAGCTTGCCAATAAAAGATGCGACCTCTTCCTTAATGATGTGGTGGCAGAAATAGCTCCAAAAATATGGCCCGATACCAACCTCATGGTGGCGCTATGATGGAAGACGTTGAGCCAATGAAATAATACTTCAGATTATTAGGATTAAACCTCTGAATCTAATTTAATATTTCATTGTAATGTCACAGCATCCTCTATATCTAGAATCAAACCCTCTGACTATTTCCTCTGCAATAATAAATCCCTCAAAACTCTGAAGTTCTAGAAGAAAGTCTTCACACCCTAACAACTACCAAAATACTGCAAATACTAGATATCTCCAATCGATACAACCCTTGAAATTTGTCTTCTTCAAAGACAAATTTCCACAAATAAATCGACCAATCTTTGAAGCACAGATGTGAATCTTGAATGAATCCGTCAATCGCCAACTAGGGAGGAATCTTTCACCACTGAAAGTGGAACCCGTAGGAATTCCCACCTAGGGTTTCGGACTTCAGAGAGCTCCACCAAATAACTAGATAAAATAATAAAAACCAGCATAATGCACAAATGAGCTTTTGCATACTTTTTATAACTCCTTTTAATTTTCCCGCCAAAAACATATCAACGCTTTATTATAAAGTGACTTTATTAAAATGTCTTTAAAATTCACTTTATAACAACTCATTAATCTAATTATTTAATATGCCAGGCAACATTAAATAATTAAATTAATGTCTATTTTAGCGAGTCGGAAAATGGGGACATTACATCAGGACACGAATGACGGGGGACAATGGGATGTGTTTCAGGTATGGGGGTACTTTTTGGCCATTTTTTAGGGGATGGCAAGCGATGGCTATTAAAAAATAGGGAAATTTTTAAAAATATAAAGTTCAAATATTCATATCATAACATTGATAAAGCATTCATCATAGACATTATAGAAGCTTAATACATAACATTAGACTTGAATTGAGATTTCACATGAGATTTAACAAACAAATTAACAAAATTTAAATTCTTTCACTGTCAATGTGCATACATCAGTGTTCCACAGGGACGCGTCTCCCCCAAAAACCACGCATTTCGGGACGAGGATGTCTCAGAGACTTGGGGACTTGGGGAGGACGTCCCTCGCCACCAATGCCATCATCTCCAAAACGTCATCGAGATGACAAGGAGGTTGGGACGTCCCCGAGATGTCTAGGGGATTCCTAGGAATCTCTTGACTATCTTGGGGGGTGACCAGGAGTTTCCTCTGGCCAAACAACCAAAAACCAATTTTTTTTATAAATCAAAATTCTCTTTTAACTTCAAGCATAAGGCTAAACCCTTATGGCCTATGGGCTCCACCCAAACCCCACAAACTCTATAAAATTGCCTCATATCCTCATTTTAATTCACAAAAACAAATCAACAAGCTAATAGTGAGTGTTAGAGTGAGAGCTACAACTGTATGGTCAAAGACTGAGAATGAAGAGCAAGGGGCTTGAGGAGGAGGAAGAAGAGAAGTGACACCAAGTTAATGTTCACTTCAAAATTCAAATGTTTAAAACTAGTTTGTCAAAGTTTCATTTTTAATTCTTATACTTATATATATTTTATAACTATTTTTTCAAGTGTTGTATGTATTTTAGCGTTGCCCCCTCACCACCACCCCACCATCATTCCCCTCACCGTCCTCTGCCATCCCCAAACTTAGGCCCTTGGTCCCCCTGTTCACAAAACTCCTCCCCATATCCCCCTGTCAAGAAACTCCATGGAACTGTGCATATTATATAAGAATTACAATGAAATGCCCAAAGACTACAAGTTTCAACTATAAAATGAGGAAAAACATAGAAAATAGATTTGTCCCTAATCAACAGATGCATTTGGTAGGTCTCTATCAAAATCAAATCTCAAGTTTAAGTCACTACCAATATAAAGGGCTAACTCAAGCAATGGAACCCCAACAATCCCTCCTGTGTCTCCTCCACATCAATATACATAGCATCTTCAAGATCAACATCCCAAAGCAATGCTAGAGTATGATGATACTGAGGGATCTATTGATCCTGTAGCCCTAAGGTAGAATGTAAGGCCACCAACTTCTCCGATTGTCAAGAGGTAAGGTTGTTCCTCTTGATCAACTAGATGAAGGTATATTTCAACCAATTCCTCTCTACAGCTAAGGAACTAGCAACCCATGAAAGAATAGGAATGGCAAATTCCCTCAACTTTGGTGCATCCTTGCCATGCCACATCCACCATCCAATAGGGTTAGTTTGAGCTAATGTAGCTCTCTATCTGTCCGCAACTCTAGTTTGTTGAAGGTTGGACGATGAAGATTGATAAATGCAAGCCACTGTGTGTGAAGTAAAGCAAATTCATCTTTAGTATACATTTTGATAAGGGCCTTCATGAGCCCTTCTTGCACCTCTTCATCATGAGATGGAAGCACTCTTCTAGGCTTAGCTACATACGATTTGGGGTTTAGAGCATACGCTTCCATATGAAGCAGGGTGTTCATAGTGTTCCATCGTCACATCACAATGACCTAAGATGCTTCTCATAAAATCCCAAAGTAGGGTCCCTGCTATGAATTGCTCACTTCATTTGCCCAAGCATGTTGTCAAAGGTCTCACAAATCTCTCCATGGTTAGGAGAGTCAATATCAACATGTCTTATTACTTGCACAATAGGCTCAATGAAAGAGAAAACATATTAGCAAGTGCAAACAAGTTATAAAAATTAAAATCCTAGAAAAGAATGAAAATATTTTACGAGTAAAAAAATAGTAATAAATCAACATTTTAAAAATTAAATAATAAAACCGGCATTTTTTTTACCTCATTATGAACCACCAATCATCATCAAGGATTTTTTGTTTCACACTTCTTCCATCAAGTGTGCTTACCTCTAACCATCTACCCCACTCTAAATTAACCACCATTACTTGTAAAGCCTCCTAGACCACAAGCATCCTCTATAACAAAATGAAATAGCTCACATATCCAATATCCACACGCTTGAGGAATTCCTTCTTTGAAAAAGTTCTGAACAAAGCAAGTGATGTGTGATGCTTGCAAATAAACATCTGCACATCTCTAACCTCTACCACTATTGCCTTCACCCAATCTATCTTCCCAATGTCCTTCAAAATATTTGTAATGTCCCTTCAATAGGAAGCTCAAACTATAGTAGAAGTTGGCCTACTATTAGGGTTCCTGTAGGTCAACAGATGGTTAGGGGACCCAATCGAGGACTATGGAGCTTAGTTGGGAGCTTTATGACCCTTTCAGTTGGAGTTCAATTGATGAATCCAGAAATAAATTGGAAATATTAAAGTTTGCTTGAATGGAATAGGTAAAAAGTGAATAGTAACTAAAAATTATAAAGGGAAAAGTGAAACAAGGATGGGTAGAGTTAAAGGCATGGCTATCCAATTGGTGAAACAAGGAAGAAAGATTGTTGATTCTTGTCTACTTTTGAGAAGGAACAATCACTCCTTGCATAATGCAGAAAAGTAGTTCTTTACAGCAACTACTCCTAGGGTACAAGATGACAAGGAAAATGGTGTCGGAGTTAAACAAGGTGGGGAAAGGATTGAAGAATCACACACTATGGTACCTTGCAGCTTGGTGACATCTAGTGTTGAAGATTTCTTTGGGCAATGTCCATCCCTAATCACTTGGGAAGCTGATGAGACATGTCATTTGAATGATGCAATGGAGACTTCGGAATTTTTAGTTGATGATTTTGCTGATAACATTCATAGTGGACCAGCCACTCTAAAGTTGTATTGGATGGTTGTTGAAGGCATCCATAACTCATCTTTGGTTATGCCACTGATTTATTATAATAGGGAAGCTTTCTATTTGTTGATTGGCGACTTCATCCCCATTAATTCATTATGGGATAGTAGCTGTCCTACTTGGAAGCATATCTACGAGGTCAACAGGGAGTGTGGCATGGGTTTCTTTGACATGTATGATGACACTTATGACTTTGTTTTATCTTTAGGCCTGAGTTATGACAGCATTTGGGGGCCTAATGAGTTGTTCCATGTGCATATGGGAGTTGATTTTCACATCTTTTTGATGGTCTACTCATACAGATGGATGGTATGTATTGCTTGTATTATGATGGGTGTCTGTAGCCGGATGGGTAGGACAATTTGGGATCCAAGTATTGACATGGATGGTGCATTAGTACTCAGTGATTGTGGTGAGTTGCTTCAGGAGTTATGGTTATATGGCATGTATATCAAAGTGGAGCAGCGGATTGGCATACAATTGCTTGAGTGCAAGCAATCCCCAAAAGGGGAGACTGTAATGTCCCTTGCTTAGGCAGCTCAGACTATAGTGGAGGTTGGCCTATTATTAGCATTCCCATAGGTCAGCAAAATGGTTAGGGGACCCAACCGACAACTGTAGAGCTTAGCTGGGAGCTTTACGAGCTTTTCAATTGGAGTTCAGTCAATGAATCCAGGTATAAATTGGAAATATTAAAGTTTGCTTTAATGAAATAGTAAAAACTGAATAGTAATAGAAAATTATAAAGGGAATAGTGAAAAGTGCCCCCATCCTAGTAACTCAAAGTTGTTTTTAAAAAGTGGCCCTTTCTTGTGATGAGGAAAGACCCTCAAGAAAATTATTTTATTGACTTTCATAAAAAAGCTCATGGGAGGTTATAAAGCAATGTGTTGGGCTCCATTTTGTGCATTCTACTCTCATTTTTACAAAACACTTTGCAGGTTTGAGCTCTAGAGAAGGGTTTCGGCATTGCTTCAGCCTTCTGGGAACAAAAAACTCTCAAAGGCTATCGCGGATTGGACGAGAACCCAATTCACCTTTGGGGAGGACCTACCTTGGGTCTTCATTCGAGCTTTATTGGATGAATTTCATGTATATATTTTGCAGATCTGAGTTTGCAGCAGTATTATATCAACATATTGTAACAAATTAGGGCCAGCCATAAGCAGTATAGGCCTTCACAACTCATTTTACACCTTACCTCAGTTGTTGCATCATTTCAAGATCACAGGGTTCAAACCCTAGGTGCTACGAAGGGTTTCATACCAATTATTGGATCTGATTTGCATATTCAACTAGCTAGAAATTCATATCAGACCCTGGGGCAGATTTGTGAAGCTGGGAAGAAGCTGAAAAGGGGTTATCTTTGCTATTCAAGTTTGTATCAGATTGTTATATGTTGATTTGTGGTATGTACAATGACATTTGAGCCAATAAATTCATCATTATTGCTCTCTATTTAAATTGTATGGTTTATTTAAGTTTTAGCAGCAATTTCCTTCCTTCTAGTTTGCAATATTGTTGCATATATCAATGTTCAGCAAAAAAACACAAAAAAATCATAAAAATGCATAAACAAAACAAAAACAAAACCCTTCCTATTCACTGGTCAAAGACTTTGAAAAGACAAAACTCAGAAAATCAAATCAGATTTGGGTTGGGGATCTTTCAGTATTGTTCAATGCATGAACACTAACATGGGGTGCAAAAAATGAGCTTGTAAGTACCCTCGACCATCAAGCCACCTAGTTTACACACACAGGTTGAATCTATCACTACCTATACAACATTAGAGGATCTAACCTCTTCTATGGCATCATTCAAATTTTGAAATTGGAAGTTTGCATCCTTCCATTTCCCTAATCAATTAAAAGCTCTAATAAAATAAGTATGTTGAACATGTGACAATAATGTTGATGAGTGGTCAATGTTTGATACCACTCCACCCATCCATGATGATGGAGCATCCATCCCTTATCCAAGTTTGTCTCATCTCTTCCATCAACACGCTCACCTTGGAATATTCTTTATCAAGGAGGGTGATGCATAGCTTATTTTTTCCAAGTGGGACAAATGAGGGACCAACGGCCATCACATCTTTGCACATTTCTTTAAAATATGGTGAACCTATTGCTTGAAATGTTATAGCATGAGCATTAAAAAATTTAGCAATAGAAGAATCGGCCACATCTCATGATTGTGTGTTAAACATATTTGCAACACTAGTACTTCCCTTCATTCCCTTGGTATAAGTAGAACCCTCTCTGTGATGTACCTTACCTGGCTGGTCCCAAGGTTGTTGGATGATAAGGGTTTTGAGACTCTATTCCCACCCCATGGGTCCTTTGCAATTGTTAAGTCTTGGACTAATACCTGCATCACCATTTATATACAAATCCACATTCCTACATGTTAGCATTATTATCTAATATCCAAAAATCAGACATAACAATACTTGCGGATTTTGCAAACAGAAAGAAAGTCACTCAGCCCATCAAGAGAGGGGAATCCTTAAGGGGCCAACGATCTACCACCTACTGTTTCCCAACCCTTATCTCAGGGCTACGGGGCAGAATGCCTAGGTGGAACCCCCACCCCTCCATGACGCAACCCTTGCTTCAGGCCTATGGGGCAAAATGCCCAACCCTTGCTTTGGACCAGTGGGGCAGAACCTGGGTGGGGTTTTGTCATGTCCCCGAAATTGTAACATTTAGATGATAAAGAACTATAATTAAAATAGTTAACCATTTGATATTGCATAATTATAATTGGCCAATACCATATCATACTTATGAATATTAAAAATAACGTCATAAATATTATTATGATATAATTGATATTAAAGTATATAAAATTAATATAAAATATAAAAATAAAATAATATTATAATTACGATTATAATAATCATTATCAGTAACAATGTTAAAATTATAGATATAGACATTATTATGGTTATGAGCATAATAATATTACAATTACCAATATAAATGCTATAACCATAGTATTAAAAGGATAATAATGTAAATGTTTTGATCTTATTATTAAAATAATAACATATGTAAAATAAACAAATGGTGCGACCCTCCCAAGAGATTAGATTAAGAGTCACACCCTTGTTGAAGGATATCGATTATTTAAGGGAAACTGCAACAAGGTAAAGGTATCATTGATGGAGTAAAGGATGAAAGAAACATGATGAGGGAATATATTATCAAGTCTTTTCAATTGAAAATTGTTGCCGCTACATTCATTAGCTATGGAGGTAAAATGCATCTAGCACCTTGGAGACATGGCTTTCAGATTATATCAAACCCCATACCATATAGGGGCTGACAACAATTATGGAAGTGTTGGATCCGATGTGGACTCAAAACAAACATTGGACCATTCTCGGGCTTCTTATCCGCAAAGCTTTCAAGACTTTCTAGAAGGCGTTTGTAATGTCCCTTTTTCTAGCTTGCATTGTATGATGTTGTCGTTAGCCTATTTCTCCTTGGTTCCATAGGCTAACCAAGGCTTTAAAGGAATCTTGAGGATTTTTGGCCTAGGCAATTTTCGTTGCAGGTCAATCTAGGGCGTCTGGAGGCAGTTTGGTATACTTACTATTTTTAGTAAGTCATTAATGCTATTAAAAGTAATTCTTCAGGCGGGCCGTGATCTCCAATGGCAGTGTCCTTTCAATGGAAAATTGGTTATTATCGTCAAATGATTTTTAGCTCCATTGGTTTAATTCATCTCCGCATTAATAAAGTTTAAATTATAAAGTTAAATTCAATTATTTAACTTTATTAATGTGAGTCTAACGTTAAGTGGGAAAATGAATAGTAAAAGGGGCCCCTTATTTTAAAATACATGAGACATCAAAAAGGCAAAAAGGAAGTTTATGTTTTATCCCACATTGGTTAAAAGTGTGAATGAGTTCTTATGAGGAGCATATAAAAGTGTTGCAAGGGCTCATTTTCAGGATGCTTGGTTTATGCTTGATTATTATATTCTCTTGGAGAATTCTGGGAAGCTTTGGCTTTCAGCAGGTTTGAGGACAGAAACCCTCAAACTTGGAGACAGTGGACAAAAACCCATTATTTGTTGGAGATATTACTCAGGTGTCTCACTTTGTGCTTCAAATTCATACTTCTCTTTTTGTTGTTATTCTACTGAAGATTTGAAAGGCAATATTCATATGTAATTTCAGATCTTGTTCTAAAACTGATTAACATTGAAAACTGTTGCAAGTTATTGGATAAATTGAAATTTATTTGCATGCAAATTATTTGTTAAATCTTTTGTAGTAAATTTGGGGAAAAAATTGGCCAAACATCAAAAGGGCTCTTTACAGTGGTATCAGAGCTTGAATCCTGCCATCCTGTGTGGGGAAATTAAAAATTTCAGATGCAAAGAAAAAATTATGAGAATCAGGGGGTTCTGCTGGAAGCAATTTGGTAAAGGAAATTCTCAGAATATAGGGTTGGAAAAATTTCCAGTCACAGAACCAGGATGTTGAAGATTTAATCAGTAGAACCTATTGATCTATTTATCTGGTGCAAAATAAGACAAATATTCAGGAGAATTGAAGGCCGATAGAGATAAAAAAGATATACGATTTTTGTTGGGGTCTTTTAAAGTTTATATTTCAATCACTAAAGACAAATTTAGGAATCGTATTTCTTTAAGTTCTGGGCAACGCGATTGGAAGATTGAAGGAGTGTTGGAGATCGACGTATTGATATTTTATTGAAGAAAAAAGTCGAGTTTATAAACACCAGCATAGCCTACCAGAGACAGGGAGAAGACAAATTCTGGAAAATGTGAACAAGACAAAAAATATATTGGAGCCGTTAATATTCCTGAAGGAGTCACGATTTTCTTTGAAAGCCGCTACAGACAAAACAGAGAGGATAAAAACAAATATATATGCCACGGGCCTTGAAGAAAATAGCCGCCGGATTGTTTAGCATCGGGTTTGTTTTTGGTGGAAACAGACGAAGACAAGATACAAATAAGACAATTGTGGCTTCAGAAATAGTAGCAAGTCGTGATTATAATTTCTACTTGGTCATCGAAATATTTCCTACAGCCGGCATGATGAGGTTATTGCATAAGGTGTAGGTCGTGGGAATATTAAAGTATATTTATATCAGGCTATGAAGATTATTATCGGACCTGTTGAGTTGGACGCCACCTGGAGAGCTGTTGGATAAAAACAAATTTAGAAGAGACAAATATATTCCAGCGGCTTCAGGAGAAATATTTTATTCATTGGTGAGGTCTGAATAGAGACAAAATAAATAAAAAAGGATCGCTCTTCATAGAGTCCTGTCGGGAGGTGCTTGAAATAAGATTCAATATTAAAGTCTGAAGAAGGACGCGAATTCAGAGGACATCTATTTTGGACGGTGAACATCAAAAGGCAAGACGATACTATTGGTGGAGCCGCTAGGTCATTCTTTAGACTGTCGTCTATGCTAGAAGACTCGATGCCAACTAGAATACTATAGTCAGGATTTATGACCAGCTAAGAATAATATCTGAAGTTTTCGGAATTACATTCAACAAGATGTCAACTCCAGAAATACTACTTCATCAATTGTTTGGGATCAAGACGTCAACTTTGGGCGTTAGTCATATTCAAATTCAAAATTATATTGTGGCCTGAATGTAGCATCTGTACTCACAAAATCATCGACATTCCTAGGTTCATATTTCTTGTATTGCTACCTCTGACATTGGCATATCTTGGAGGCATTGATGTGTCAGTTAAAACAATTAGGATTGCATGATTAAAGTTAAGAAGACAGCTCAGTATGATTGAAGCAGAATCTCAGCGGGTGCAGTCAAATTCTTCTTAGTGAGGTTGCATTTGAAGATTGAACACTGTCCAATTGGTGGTGGCAATCCTATACATATAATTTGATTAAGGTGCAAGGATCCATGCTTTATCATTCTCTCTTCCAAAGCATAGTTTTGTTGCAGTAAAGGCATAATTTCCATCCTTTACATGCACATTTGTGAGTAGGATGCTATCATTGATCCTTATTGAAAAAGGCAGATATATATATTTGCAATGCTTTGAAGTACATTAATAAATCATTTGAAAACATCTATTACACATTTTATATCATTTACAATCAGTAACAAGTTGAAAGGTTGGAAGACAATTGTTAGACTAAATGTGCAAGAGCTGAAGGGTGAAAATTACATCAAAATCAGCAAAGGACTTTGCAGTAAATAAAATGAAGACAATGGCCGATCTGAAAAGTGTCTTTTTCTCAAAAGAATTCACTACTACGTTCAATGGTGAACAGTTAAGTGATTTACACAAAGAAGATGAAGTAGGGAAGTGGCTCTATGTAATTGGGTTACAATTGAAGTCCACAAAATTTCTTGATGATGTTCTCTCTAAGTTGGAGGAATTAGACACATATTTGTCCAAAGCAGACCAGTCAGATTGGAGGCTTCTGAATTCAGCTTTGCAACCCTCAATGCTCACTTTGGTCCAGCACAAGTTCATGGAACATCCTTGTGAAAAGGTGAGACTTGCAGTTGCTTCTTGTCTCGGTGAGATCATAAGAATAACAGCTCCTGTAGCACCATATAATGATGGCATAATAAAGAAGGTTCTACAGCTAATTGTGGAGAGTCTATATGGGTTACATGATGTCAAAGCCCCTACTTTTGGTAAAAGGGCTAAGATTTTAGAAATCATGGCAAAAATCAGACCATTTATCTTTATGTTGGATCTCAAGTGTGATAAATTGATTGTGCAAATGTTTCAGTGCTTCTTAACTAAAATTAGGAAGCATTATTCAGACAATGTAAGAGATTGTTTGCAAACTATTATGTCGTTAATCCTAGATGATGATGATGATATCTGCAAACAGTTGCAATCAAATTTGGTAGCCATTTGGAGGAAGGAGCAGCATGTTTCCCCCACAGCTTATGCTTTCTCAAAAGGTTTGGTTGAGCAGAAAATTGGGAAGTTCAAGGAACAGATGACAGCTACAGAGCTAATTTCTTTGGGTATACAAGTCCAGGATCACCGAAAAAGAGCAAGAACCAAATGAGGAAAGAGCAGATTTGTTTCACTTGTCAGGAACACTGGTCATATGATCACACATGTGGAGTTAATAAGGAAAAAGAACAATCGCAGCCAAGTAGTGTTGTAAACATACAAACAAATGAGGTTACAAAGTTTGGAGAGGATGGCTTAACTCAAGAAGGGAGTATGCTTGAGTTTCAGGATGTCTCTAATGAATCGTCAAAATCTTCATATGATAAAGAGTTGCGTAGAAATGAGGACATAGCAGCAGCCTTAGCCCTGCATCTAGATCATCCCTACAAAGATTATGAGGCATCTACAAAAGAGTGCATAAGTCTCTTGGTGGGTGACGTAGAGATTATGATTGACAATCCATATGAAGAGCACAAGGTTAACATGGATAATGATGGTGTGGATTCTTTGGATGATCACAACGCACCTTCTAGTGTGATAGTTGATTCCTATGATGACACAATTCCTACACATGAAGAAAAATCAGAACAAAAGCTTTTGGTATGGGAAATATCATTGGTTACATCTCAAAATATCATTGTATATCAGACCTTTGGCATTAAGTCTGGAATTGATTAAGATTGTAATAGATACCAACAAGAGATACTTGAATATCAATGTTCACATGACTGCAATCCGATTTTGGGTGAAACGTTTAAGGGTATTTTGTTGTAGGTCATTTCTGAGCATTTTGTATAAGTATAAACAGACCAGCCATCTTATTACTCGGAACTTGTTGCAAAAGGGCTGTCATGTAGCATATATTATTGCACATTTTGAAACCTTAGTCTACACTGTTATATCTGAACTTTGTAGATGAATGTAATGATAATATTGTTGTTACAGTCCACTAAGCATAGCTTGTGATCTACATGCTTACTGTCGTTCATTCTGAGTCAAATACTCTTATATCTGACCATCATTCATAATCAATTTGGGCCTGTGCAAGTCTTCAGTTGTCACTGTGCATTGAGTAACGAAGCTTGAACTCAAGAGTCTTGACACTATTGAAATGATTGTAAAGAAGATTGCAAACCAATAAAGAGTTTATGATTGAGGAACTCATATAGCTGATTGTTCATTTGGATGCTAAATTTGAATGCTTGCCAATTATTTGTCATAATGACTATGGCTGTAGGTGTTCTTAGTCTATGATCAGCTTGTTTGACAAGTGTTTGTATTAATGCTACACGCTGTAGTTGCATAATTGCTGCCATAGAATGCATACAAAGTGTTTGACATTATGTCTACTAGTTGTATTTGTCAATTTCAATCATGGCTATGTATGAGAAGGGGTCAAGAACAGTCAGTTTACCACTCACTTGCTTTGTAAATCAATCATACATCACTAGTAGCACTATAAGCACTAATTGCAGCACTTTTGAAGTCATTTCCAAGCAGCTAGATTAGACTGATAACTCAGACCAGCAAGCTTAAAGTTTGCATTCGAGTTGTTTCACAAAATTTCAAGGGAACAAAGAAGAGTTTTCAAGTCAGCTTAGGCTAGGCTCTTCACAGTGGTATCAGAGCTTGAATCCTGCCATCCTGTTGGGGTTTTTTTTTTTTTAAATGTTGAGCTCACACAGTTGATATTTGAGTGACCAGCACTGTCAGTTTCCAGCCAGTTTCAATATGGGTAGGTATAATATTGTAGGGAAATCCTGGGAAGAAATTGAACGGGATGCCATCAAGCTCAGGGAAAGTTATAAACGTGAAGCCCCTCAGCTCCTTGAGGGATATCAAAGTATGCCTGGTGATTTCAAAACACAGTACTCACTTAATGATTACTTGACTTTTATTGTCACCTTGCACCTAGAAAATATTGGATTGGTAGAGTATTTCAAGAAGATGTATAAGGAAAAAATTAATGAATTTTCGGTTGAGTTCTGAAAGGAAATAAAAAAGAGCAATGGAAAGTACTAATAAAGAGCAATTGTTTGAAGGAAAGAGATTACCAAATAAATTGAAGTAGCCAAACCAAACACCACCAAAGCAAGAGAGACACAAGAATTTGTTAAGGGGAAAAAATAAGAAAAAACCCAAATATTATGAATGGAGGCAAAATGCCTAAAGAATAATACAAAGAGAGAGAGCTTCAGCCTTAGCTTGCTTGCATGAGTCTTGAAGAATGAGAGGAGAAGCACCTCAATAAGTAGAGGTGAGAAAGAGGAGTTAGAATGTAACTCCCAACTCAATGAATGCCACCATTCATCTATGTGTGTGCAAAGTGTCACCTCTTAAGGAGGTGGATACAAATATTCCTTAATAAAGGAATTAAAAAATAAGCCATCCTCACACATGTGTGAGATGACAAAAAGAACAAAAGACTTGTAGGGATTCCTTTGGAATATTCCTACAAGTTAATAAAAAATTACAATTAAAGAATAACCTTTACCAAGTAAAGATTAATCTTCTAACATCCCCCCTTAAGCTTTACTTGGGGAAGTTACATCAAACCCTTCAATGGGTTGTAATCCAAGATTTTTACAATGGAAGAGAAATTTATCTTTACAAAGAGCTTTGGTGAGAATATCTGCAACTTGATCTTCACCTTTACAATACAAAAGAGAAATTTGCTTGTCTTCAATTTGCTCTCTAATGAAATGATGTTGAAGAGCAATGTGTTTGGTCCTTGCATGAAAAATTGGATTCTTTGCCAAAGCAATAGCACTTTGATTATCACAATATAAAGGAGTAGGATCCTTTGAGGTAGACCCAAGTCTTCAAGTAATCTTCTTAACCATAATGCTTCTTTAGATGCATTTGTACAACCTTTATATTCAGCTTTTGTAGAACAAAGAGAAGTAGATTGTTGTTTCTTACTATTCGATGAGATTGCACCTGATCCAACAAAGAAACAATAACCACAAGTGGATCTCCCATCATTGGGACCACCTCCTAAATCTAAATCAGTATAACCTTTTATAGAAAAATCACAATTTGAATCGTAAAAGAGACCAAGATTAAGAGTGCCTTTGACATATCTTAAAATTCTTTTTGCAACTTTAAAATGAGTTTTTTGTGGTTTAGACATAAATCTAGAAACCAATCCAACACTTTAGGTGTTTTCCAATTTTGCATAAAAATAATAATGTAATAGGCCCAAATCACTCATTTGAAATTGTTGATTGAGTTGAGACTTAACATCACTAAGCAAAATGTTAGAACTAGAAGTGACAATTAAATCATCAACATATAAAATAATAATCACAATATCATTTCACTATGTTTAATATATAAATTTGGATCATTTTTACTTTTAATGAAACCATGAGATAGAAAGAAAGGATAACCCAAATTATAAAATGTCAATATATCTAGACATTGCAATAATAGTTCTAGGTTTCCTCTCACTACATCATTTGTTGTATTGTAAAGGGAAATTGTATCAAGATTAATAATAAAGGACTTTGAAAATTAGTCCTAAAGATGGTTTTAAAAACCATATTGCCTTCAATAAAATAATGAAACATAAGAGTTTCAAGAACTTGATCCCCATCAATTAAGAAAATAGATCTAAGTTCATCATAAATAAGTAAGTGCATACCATCAAAGTGGATGGAAATATTTTCCATGGGTCCCAAAACTCCAATGAGACTTGATAAAATATAAGATTCATTATAGAAAGGGCTCCCTATGCAACAATACTGCAAATGCGACTAGCACAAAAATTATATGTAAAGGCTCCATTGAGACTTGATAAAGTGATTAACTTGCAAAACATATATAGATGGAATAAATCCATCAAGAAGGCAAATACTCCAATGAGCTTTTAATTTTCAAAAATATATAGATGAAATAAATCCATCAAAAAGACAAATTGACCAATAAGGCCCAATATCAAATTAATGAGACACAATAAAATATCAAATTCCCTTTTTCAAAACAACATAATTGTAGTTGAGAAGGAAACACTAGATTTGTTTTAAATATTGTAATAGATCAAGACTTAGGTAGAGAGAATGATAATTTCTCAAGCCACAAATCAATCCACCTTAAGTTATAAATAATAATAATAATAATATTTAAAAAAATTGTGATGGAATAATGGGAAATGCATGCTATGAAGAGAATAATTATTAAGTGTAAATAAGTCATTTAAGATGATATTCATGCATTCATGACTACATGAATATCCCCTTTTCATATTCCAAATATAATTGAGTAAAAACAAGCACACTATTATTGGGTTGATCAAGTCCAATAATAAAGTACTTGTGAAGTTATTTAAAAAATAAACTATTTATGTGAAGTAACATGTTGAGATGCACTTGAATCATTAACCCATTCAAAAGGTTTAGAAACATTAAAACTACATGTAAAAGCACGTCTAGATTGATTACCATTGTTATGAAACTGTTGATTATTTTGATTCATATGTTTTTTCTCATTTTTCTTTTTAAAACAAGTATTTTGCCAATGGCCATCCTTATTGCAATAAGTGCAATGTGGTCTCTTAGAAGAGTTAAACTCTCTAGGATCATTGCCATTATTATAATGAGGTTTAAAATTTTGCTTATGATTAGATAAGAAAGCATGTTCATTAGACTTAAGAGTACCAAACTGAATTAACTTAGCCTCTTCTTGTCTTAATAGATCACGAAAAATATCATAAGTTAATTGAGTAGCTAAAGAAGGAATAGCTAATTAAGCATGAATATTAGTAATGAATTGTTGAAATTGTCTAAGAAGACACTTTTTAAGAATAAGATGAATTAATCTAAGATTATCTAATTTAACTCCTAAACCATCCAATTGACTATTCAAAGTATCAAATTTTAATAAAAATTCATCCATAGATTTAAAATCAGAATACCTCAAATCTTCAAGTTGATCTTGAATTTGAATTTTTCTTGATTCATTTGTACTATCATAAATTGTTTTGAGTTTGTCCCATGCTTCATAGGCAGTTGTACATGTCCCAATGTGAACATAAAGTTCAGGGTGACATGGAGATACCTATGAGGCCAAGGGCTTCTTCATTTTTGAGATTCCATTTTTCGATTTCATCTTTGGATGCAGATGAACCTGGTTTAGATTTAAGATCTGTAGCTACATCTAAAAGATGTTTAAACCGAAAAATAAAGCATATATGAGTTTTCCAAGAATGATAGTTAGAAGAATTTAATTTAATTTCAGGAATTAAAGTTGACATGATTGCCAAAAATAAAAAATCACAACTTTATGAGAAAAATAATAAGTATTGTAAATATTTGCTTAAAAAAAAATACCACTTTTGATTAAAAACAATCTCCTTTTAGTTAGAGAAAAAATAAATATCTTATATTTGTAAAATAATCAATCTAAAAAGATATATAATTAAATAATATCAATATAAATTAGATTTTTAAAAAAAAATTAATTGATTTAAATATAAAATTAAATTAAGAATATAAATTATGAAAAATTACTAAAGTTATATAATATTAATTTAAAACTAATAAATAAAACTACATTAAAGTTTTAAAGTTATAAACTAATAAATATGAAATGAAAGATTTAAAAGATTAAAATTTTTTAAAACCTTAAAAATAGGAAGATTCTTTAAAAAGAGGAAAAACACATTTTTCATAAAAAGAAACTTTTACCTCCTACGTGGGAGGGAAAGATTTTTCATTTAAAATGAAATCTTTTTTTTTAAAACAAAAGAGATTTTACCTCTTTTCCCTCTGCTTTTTTGAAAGGAAATAGAAAAGAGGCAAGTAAGAGGTGAAGTGTGAGGAGAAGCAACAGCAAGGGTTTTGAGAGACGAAGCAGCAGGCCAGAGGGGATATTTAGCAGCTTTTTCGAAGCAGCAGGCCAGAGGGGATATTTAGCAGCTTTTTCAAGGGCCAAGATTACAACAAAAAGCCATGGTTCGAGCAACAGAGGGGCAAGGGCTGCAAAAGTTTTTTTATTTGAATTTATTATTTACTGTATGAATAAAAATTTGGGTTTTAGATATTTATTTATTATTTAAAAAAAAACTTCTGTAAGAACGTGTCAAGTTTGAAAAAGAAAGATTTATTTGATTTATTTGAAAAGATTTCTAAACTAGGGTTAGAGCTTAAAAAAAAATTGATTTTTTTACAGAAATTCGAACATGCAAAGATGCAAATATGTAGAATATAGAGATTTTTTTTTTAGAGATTTGCAAAAAGCAGATTAGTCTTTTTTTAAAAAAATAAAATAAAATTGGAACTAGGGTTAGATCCGTAAAAAAAAAAAATTATTTACAGAAATTGATTTTTTTTACAGAAATTTGAACATGCAAATTATGACATACAGAAATAAAAAAAATTTTAAAAAAGACTGAACTATAATCCTTTATTTGAGGGTTTCTAAAAATCTGCAAAAAAATAAACATGCATGCAAATTATAATGGATTTTTTTTACAGATCTAATATACAGATTTGCAAAAAAAATAGATTAGCTTTTTTCTAAAAAGAATTTCTGAACTAGAGTTACAGCCCCTAAAAAAATTGATTTTTTACAAAAATTTTAATATGCAAAAAATGGATTTTTAAATTTTTCTGCAAAAATAAATAAATAAATCATGCATGCAAAATATATTGCACAAAATTGAAATTTGAAAAACTTAGAAATATTTAGATAAGAAATCCTGCACAATGGTTAGAAAAATATATCAAACAAAAAACAAGATTAGACTTTTGGCTCTTCTCTTTTTCTCTTTGAGTGCCTCCAATGGTGTGTTGAAAAATCTGGTAAACCTTCAACAATGTAGCTCACAAAATATTAGTAATACCAAGCTCTGATACCATGAAAGGAAATAAAAAAGAGCAATGGAAAGTACTAATAAAGAGCAATTGTTTGAAGGAAAGAGATTACCAAATAAATTGAAGTAGCCAAACCAAACACCACCAAAGCAAGAGAGACACAAGAATTTGTTAAGGGGAAAAAACAAGAAAAAACCCCAATATTATGAATGGAGGCAAAATGCCTAAAGAATAATACAAAGAGAGAGAGCTTCAGCCTTAGCTTGCTTGCATGAGTCTTGAAGAATGAGAGGAGAAGCACCTCAATAAGTAGAGGTGAGAAAGAGGAGTTAGAATGTAACTCCCAACTCAATGAATGCCACCATTCATCTATGTGTGTGCAAAGTGTCACCTCTTAAGGAGGTGGATACAAATATTCCTTAATAAAGGAATTAAAAAATAAGCCATCCTCACACATGTGTGAGATGACAAAAAAACAAAAGACTTGTAGGGATTCCTTTGGAATATTCCTACAAGTTAATAAAAAATTACAATTAGAGAATAACCTTTACCAAGTAAAGATTAATCTTCTAACAAGTTCATTGTTGATGTTGCAGATAGAAATGACAACAATACTGATTTTTGTAATAGCAGCCAAACTATTCAGCATAATCATGATGTAGATGTGATGGTACATGAGGAAAATGTTGTGGAAGGATCTACAAATGTTGGCACGAAAGTTGGAAGTGTCAAAGATGAGGAGTGTGCAGAGAATATAAGCTCTAATAATTCTGATTTTATGAATAGCAGTCCATTACCTTCACAAAATCATGAGGTGACAGATAAAGTACATGAAGATAATGGTGGAAGTTTGCGTTCTATCTCTCTCTGTAGAGAGAAGGGCGCAAGGAGAGAGAAGGAGGTTGTTCAGGAGGAGTTTGATTCTACCCATTACTCCTAGGATTGGGAGATGGTCGATTTAGTTCAGCATGGAGTGGGTGTGCAGTTTGTGAATAATCCATTATTTGGGTCCGAGGCAGAAATAGTTTATGATAATCCACTCTTCGAGTTGGATGTTGATCTCCATCCTGACACTAGTACTAATTTGAGCAATGATCGCAATGTTTAGGATCTTTCTAGTGCATCGAGATTCCAAATAGGGCTCACAGAGGAGTTTTACAGTGTGTACACGGTGAGGAGTGCTTGCAGTTTTTCCTTTGATCCACCTATACATGATTCGTATTCAATGCACAATTCTTGTGCGCATGATGATTCTCTTTGCGCAGTCAAAGGAAGCAAATCATTTTTGTGCTCAAGAGTTACCATCTTCAAAAGGTGAGACTAGAGCCTGCAAGTTCCCAACTGAGTTGTTTGCAGGGGATTACATACAAAATCAAAGGTTGGATTACCATCATGCTGGTCTGTACCTAACAGAGTTTGCTACTTTTGGGTTTCATGGAGGTTGTAGTGGCAGTGGGCATGATGGTTTGATTAGTTATCACATCCATGGGAGTTTAGCGGGAGTTGTACAGAGATATTGTGTTGCAGACGCTTCCAGATATTTTTATCTCTATATGGCAAATGGATGTGGGGTTCGGTTGTTTTGGGATCCAAGTGGCAATAGGTTTGGCACGATGTATTGGATGGGTCCCATTGGTTTGCTTCACCACTTCTGGCACGGTGAAGCTGAGATCAGAGTAGCGCAAAGGAAGTCGAAGGGTATTAGGCATGGCAGACTTCCATTCTGGGTTTGGGACCCAGGGATATTTTGTGCAACTATGTTTATGCTAATGCTACAAGAGTCAATTAGAGATGTGTGGGACATTTCACAGTTCTTCTTTTGAGCCTTCTGAGGACTGGAGTTTCTTTGCAATGAAGATTGCTTGGGACAAGCAATTTCAGGGAGGGCGGATTGTAATGTCCCCATTTTGCGAGCATCAAAGTTTGGTGGATTTAGCCTATTCTTGACCCTTGTAGGCTAATATGTTTAGATACAGGGTCCCGTGTCACAGTTACTTGGCGATTAGAGACATTACTCTTCAGCTGGATTCAGGTTTTGGCCTTTGCACAAGTTATTTGACTCAGATTGGCACACTTACTATTTATAGTAAGTTACTATATTGGGAGAATCAGGGTTCCTATTAATAGAAAGACACCTGAGCAGAGCATATTGCAAGTGTCAACCTTGATTGGGCCTTTGCAGCTGTTTCTAGACTCAGTTTCACATACTTACTATTTATAATAAGTCACTGTTCAGGGTTTCTATTTTTAGATGGGCATCCGATCACATAGAAAACAGGGAGAGACGACTCCTAGCTCAAACGGCTTAGCAATTAGACAAGTACATAAAGAGATATTAAAATTTGAGTGACTTAAGTGATTTATTTAATATTTTAATATTAAAATAAAGTTATAAAGTAACTTTATAATAATAAAATCACTTTAATATAATAAAGTGTGTTAAGTGAATAATTTAATGTGGGAATAAATCTTTTATCCCACATTGGCCAGGAAGGTGTTTGGGCTCTCGTAAGGAAAGAATAAAAAGAGAGGTAAGAGCTCATTCTCAGCATCCAATTGATGAATATTGTTTTGATTGATTTTTATTGTGGAACCTAGGGCTTTCGCAGTTTTCTTCCTTGATCATAGGAAACGAAAACTTTCTATTGATAGCATAACTGAGGGAGTGAAAGATCTCTTGAAGGGTTGCAATTGAGAGGATAATTCCGTCCCTTCATTTGTGCAAATTGGTGAAGTTTTCTACAAGGGTTTTAAAAGATAATCAATCCCAGATCAGAATTAGTGTTGGCTGCTACAATACATGTGAATAGTGCCATGCTACAGTAAAAAAAAATGCTACAGTAGTGTGCATATTTGTGAAGTTAGAGGTGCTTTGCATTGAAGATTATTGTATCATTCATTGGCATCGATTTCTTCTTGTTATCACATCATTTGGAGGGCAGGTTGCAGGTCTGATATAAATTTTATCAGGAAATTACAGTCATAATTGGGACGCCATTGGAGGCTCAATTTTGCTTGTGGAGCCACATATGTGCATCAATTCTTCTCAAGGCTTGGTGCGCCCTCCTTATGGGAGCATAGTGATGATATTTGGTGCTTGAGACATCATATATATGTTGCAAATTATTTTAAATCTGATATCAGACCAAAACAGGGGTGGCTAGGTGAAATAATTCGATTTGCATAGAAGAAGGCTCACCTTGCTTAGAGATTGATTCCTACATCAGCTCTTACCTTGGGCAACTCCATATAATCAGGTTCCTTATCATTTGGCATTAGTAACATAGCATATTGTATTGATTTTATTAGTCAGCTGTAGGTGTGCATGCATGACAGCCATTGAATAATTTGTAATTGCAAAGAGTCTTGGCTATCTTATGCAAACCATGTAATGATCTTTCATTTTGTAAGTCAAGGAGGAATAAGTAGTTGAGCCATCATTGTTTCTTCAAGCATATTGTACTTAATTAGTTTGCATGACAAATGTTTGACACAATGTCACTTGGCTGTAAGTGAACATTTCGCTCTTAGAAATTACATATTTGCTTGGGGAAAGGTTAAAAGAAGTCATTTATGCATTGGGATATGAACTTACACATGATAGAAATCATTTCTAAACATTCCTTATGCATTTGTCATCTATTACAAAGCATTAATATCAGACTAATAACTCAGACCAGCAAACTGGAAGTTTGCATTCGAATTGTTTGACAAAATTTCAAGGGAACAAATATGAGTTTTTGAGTCAGCTTAAGCTAGGCTCATCACAACTACCTGCAAATGTTTAGCAATAGGAACACAGCGGTCAAGTTGGTGGAAGATAAAGATAGGGAGATTGCGGATCTTTGTCTTCAGTTGAGTATGTTTCATCATTCAATGTATATGTAATGAACCGAACCAATTTTTTCCAATTTTTCAATAAACAATTCAGCTCAATCACAACAATCACCCGTTAAGGTTAGCTCCAAAACCAAAACGATGTGGAAAGTAACTCTAACCAAGAATATGTCGAGGAAAAGCGAGCATATGGTCAGAGGATCTTGTACATGCAGTACTGAAAGTAAACAATGATGAAAGAACTCAACGCCAAGAATGTGCTTCCAAACCCAAGGTGGGCAAGGAGCTACCATATAGCGGAGGAACTGAAAAATATTGTAATGAACCGAACTAATTTCTTTTTGTTTTCCAATTACAATTACAATCAACATGCACCCGTTAAGGTTAGCTTGAAAACCAAAACGATGCGGAAATAACTCTAACCAAGAATGTGCCCAAGACGGACTAACATATGGTCAGAGGATCTGTTACAATGCAGAACTAGAAAGGAACTCTAACCAAGAATGCGTCTAGGATAGACGAGCATATGGTCAGAGGATCTTATGCATGGCTATCAGAAAGTAACTCTAACCAAGAATGCGCCGACAGATGGCGAGCATATGGTCAAAGGGTCCCGAAGAATTGCTGTCAGGAAGTAACTCTAACCAAGAATGTGCCAAGGATGGCGAGCATATGGTTAGAGGATCCCTAGGTTGCAACTAATAATTTACAAGAACTTAGCAAGATAAATAAAATGGCTAGCAATACTACTGAACAGCCTTACATTGATAGTAATATCCTGCAAGCACACTGTATTAGAGAGATTATCATGCTGCAACTGTATAGTATGTCTTCCAAATACCAAATGTGACTTCCAATGCTCAATCCTAGCTCAAAGGACAACTTTCTTAATTCTGATATATCAGACCAGCGACTAGAATATGACACCCAGCAACCCTAGATTTCTCTAAAATGCTCACAAATCACTCTATACTCACCCAAAACATATAGAAATGAATGCATTACTCCTCCTAGATGATGGTGCCCAAGACAAGACCTTAAAACCACCCAAAACCAGCTCCCATTTTTTCTTGCACAAATACCAATGAGTCCCAATTGGTACGGCCCTTGAAGGAGGGCGATTTGCTAATATAAAATTAGAAGTTTGTTAATAAAATCTGCAAGTTTGCCAAAAGGGGCGCCCATATCAATAAGACACAAAGAAACAATACCCACAATGAAATTATTTTTATTTTGGAATATATGAAGAAAACTCACAATCAGCTACATGAACCAGCAACTCAGAAAACTTCACTAACATTCCTTAAACTAATTTACCAAAGCAAGGAAACCACTACAATGCAAAGTCTCACAACAAAATTCACTCCTCTACAATCTAACTCTCAACTAGTTGTTGTATTTCAAGCAAGAAGATGAGCCATGTGCTAGGAGGTATGCTTTCCTCGAAGCTTGCCTGAAGACATTCCAGTAGCATAACAATATGGTAGACAAAAGATGCCAAATGAAGAGCTGAGGCCTGAATATAAAGACTTGAGGAGAGCCTTCTAGAAACTTCAAGAAGGGCGCCCAATATTCAATTTTGAATTCAACACTTTTCCCTCCAAAGGTGGCATCCTTTTCTCATAATATAATATTTCACCTTTTTATAAAAATCAATCTCTCCTTCAAGTAGGCATCCCCCCTCTCCAACCCATAATTTGGCCTTAAAATATAAAATATCTCTTAATGAAGCATTGACCCATTAAGTCCCCTTTTTTTTTCAAAACAACATAAAGTTATAATGCTAGGCTAAGGGGGGTTATAATATTAAAATATAACATTATAATGTGAAAAATACTTCTCTCCATAAAAATTGCACCAAATGGCCAAAAATCCCAATACCAACTGTACTAGCTGAAGAAGAGAGCCAATCGCACTGTAGCCAACAAGACCACTACCAGAAATAGAATTTACTAAAAATAGTAAATTCATGAAGTTGCTCGAAACACCAAACCGACTATACCACTTCGAAGCTCTCTGAAAACCCAAAAAGAATCCGCAATCCAATTTCCAATCTTCAAGCAACAACCTCCTCAAAAATAGGAAACCCTAATTTCACCATCCGAGTAGCCTACGGGTCTCCGGAGTAGGCCAACGGTCAACTGAACGATCACATTTGAGAAGGGGACAGTACAGAGATGATGCAATGCGGAAAAGTAAACTCAACACCAAGCATGTGCACTCCAAACCCAGGGCCTACCATTTGGCAGAGATTCTATTGTAATGATGCAATGCTGAAAGTAACTCAAACACCAAGAATGTGCACTAAAACCTGGAATGGATGAGGTGCTAACATATGGTGTTGAGGATCTAATGCAATACAATGAAGACTGAACAGTGGCCAGTCTCTTCCACTAAGAGTGGGAAATTACAATGAAACTTTGCAAGATAAGAATGATGGCTGAACAGTACTACTATAGCCACCTTACAATATGAAGTTTTCCTGCAAATAACACTGTGCCAGATGAGTAATAATGCTGCAAATGTGGTATAAGCCTCTCCAATGTTCAATAAGAATTTCCAAACCCAAAACCCACTCAAAATGACAACTTTATAATCTAATATGACAGACCAGCAACTAAACACCCCACTAAATCGCTCATAACACACCCAAAACTCAACCAAATGGACTGAAACGAAATGCATAAGCTAGAACTGAGGATGGCGCCCAAGAAGCAACTCCAAAACTGACCCAAATGTCTGATATTTATTTTGCACGAATCCCAAGACAACTCAGCAATGAAAATTCCTCTATAAAGGGCGATTTGACAAGATAAAATCATATACTCAACAATAAAATCTGAAACTCACCAAAGAGGGGCGCCCTAGGATGAGAAAGACAAGGGTAAAATACCCAAAACCGAACAAAAATCTGACTAAGACTTCTAAGCTAAAATACTCTTCAACTGTGACTACAACCAGCAACACTGAAACTGTAAGAAACATCAGAATATCTCCCGTGTAAGCTCCATTTGCATTCTCTGAGTGAAGCAATCTCAATATCAGCTAGGTGTTGTCTTTCAAACACGAAGTCTGATCCTTGCTAGGAGGTATGCATTCCTCGAAGCTCTTGCCTTAAAACAATCCAGCAGCATAACAGTATGGTAGATAAAAGATGCTCGAATGAAGACCTAAGGCTCCCCTTTTATAACTTTGAGAAGACACCTCTAGATGCTTCCAGAAGGTGCGCCCATTCCTTAAGATTCTTTTAGGTTTTGACTTGACCATTGACCAAGCTTCAAGTTGGCGTCCCATTTCAAGAAGGATATAAATCTTTTTTAAATAAAATAACAAGCTCTCCAAAGTTGGCGTCCCACCTCCAAGAGCAATTTTGACCTTAGAATTATTAAATCTTTCCCTAATGATGCATCCACCCATGAGGTTCCCCTTTTCAGAACAACTTAAAGTCATGAAGCTAGGCCAAGGGGTTATAACATTAAAATATAACATTATTTTTATTAAAATACTTATCTCTCCAGGAAATGCATCAAAAGGCCAAAACAACCATACCAACTGAACTGACTGCAAAGGAAAGCCAACTGAACTGAAGCCAACAGGACCACTGCCAAAAATAGAATTAACTAAAAATAGTAAATTCAGAAAGTTGCTCGGATCAAAGTGCATGCGATACCATTGCGAAGCTTTCTGAAAACCCAGAAAGAATCCACAATCCAAAATCCCAAACTCCGAGATGTAGCCGTCCTAACTTACTAAAAATAGTAAGTCCGGAAAGGTTGCCCGATGTAGTTGCATGTCATATCTCTACGAAGCTCTTTGAAAACCCAGAAGGAATCCAAACATCCAAACATCCAAACTCCAACATGCAAACCCTCGAATCTTCAAAAGAACCCACCAAGCAGCCGGAAACCCAAATTCTGCTTCTGACTGATCAACAGCACACCGGGGATAGGCCATCAATCACTGAAAAGTGTAGTGCTAAAAATGGGGACATTACAGTATAATTCAGAAAATCAGTCCTCTATAGCAGTCCCTTCTATGATACAAAATGACAAAGCAAGGGGCACAAAAGTTGAACAAGTTTATGAAAAAATTGAAGAGCTTCACAAGGAAATACCTTGTAGCCTTGTGACATCAATTGAAGAAGAATTATTTGAGACACTACCACCTCTAATCACATGGGAAGGATGTGAGACAAGTTTAGAGTTGGCAATGTTTGATGGTTCCAGCCGAAGCAAAGAAGAAGATCCCAAAAGTCTGATTTGGGGCAGCGATAGCCTACATCCTCCTCTCAATATTGTGGCTCTTACACTTGAGAATACTTATGAAGACAATGTTGCAAGTGTTGCACAAGAAATTTTCAATGATGATACGCTAAAAGGGGTCAAAAATGTGGCTCAAGCACATAACAATAATTCTGATTTGAATGATAGCAGTTATGTTTCTTTCTTTCAACAGGAGGTAACTACTTGGCTACATGAGGAGGATAGCGTTATGGAATCTACCCACAATGGCTCCCAAATTGTGTGTGATAACTACGGGGAATATAGGGTGGATTCAAGCCACCATGGTATGGAAATTTCTCATCATTCCAAGGAAGATCACATAGGCAAGGACACAAAGGTTGAAACTAGTCTTAAATTTCAGTTTGAGAACAGCAGTGATATATTTCACCTTTCTCATAATGTTGCCACTAACAATCATGAAGAAAGTAAGGGTACAGTTTCACCTACTAATGGACTACAAGAGGCAAGTATGGTACATGGTAATTTTGATAGTGTCTATTGTCATAGGACTGAGTCTATACATTTTGATACAGCTGATATAGAATATGTCCAAGTTTTGAGTGAAAAAAGGTTGGGAAGAGCTAAACAAGCTAAGATTGTGGCTCAACAAGCCAAGCTTCACTTTCAACATATTTGTGATATTCGCCATTCTTTTAATGATGAGAGACATGAATTGCCTAACCCAGAGTCTCTAGTTGAGATAGTTGATAATTCCCATGACGGTGATAGTGATTGGGTTGATGAATTTCTTAGCGGCCCAGCCACTCAAGAGTTGTCTGTGTTGAGCAGTGTTGGCATACATACTTCACTTTTGAGTTGGTTAACTATTCCTCTTGATATGGCAGCGATATCCTTGTTGTTTGGTGACTTCATAGTCTTCGATCGCTTATGGACTAATGGCTGTCCTAGTTGGAATCATGTAGCACTTTCTGATTTTGCTTTGACTACATCAGTGATTCAGCAATATGGAAATGTTGAGGGGCAATTCTTTTCGGTTGAGTTGGAGCGTGGAGTAATTTTCCTTGATTGGCATTGGTTTGATGACATATTTGTCATCATCTATGATTCTAATCAAAGCTATGACAGCGAGGTTCAGTGGCCATTTGTGCTAGTTTATGGGCATATGGGGGTTCATCTTCACATTGGCCGGATGTCTTACATGCACAGATGGTTACAGAAGGGTACTTGGTTGACAAATTTCTTTTTCATCTCCTACAGTAAGTTTTGCATCTTGGTTTGGAATCCAGGTACTGTCACGATTGGCACATTGTCTTTTATGGATTTCATGATGTTGCTTCACAGTTTGTGGTGTATGGTGTTTTCATCAGGGTGGAGCAACAGGTTGGTTGATGTTTGCTTGAGGGCAAGCAATCTCAGGAAGGGAGGGTAATGTCCCCTTTTCTAGCTTGCATTGTATGATGTTGTTGTTAACCTATTTCTCCTTGGTTCCATAGGCTAACCAAGGAGTTAAAGGAATCTCGAGGATTTTTGGCCTAGGCAATTTTCGTTGTAGGTCAATCTAGGGCGTCTGGAGGCAGTTTGGTATACTTACTATTTTTAGTAAGTCATTAATGCTATCAAAAGTAATTCTTCAGGTGGGTCGTGATCTCCAGTGGCAGTGTCTTTTCAATGGAAAATTGGTTATTATCATCAGATTATTTTCAGCTCCATTGGTTTAATTCATCTCCGCATTAATAAAGTTTAAATTATGAAGTTAAATTCAATTATTTAACTTTATTAATGTGAGTTTAAAGTTAAGTGGGAAAATGAATAGTAAAAGGGGCCCCTTATTTTAAAATACATGAGACATCAAAAAGGCAAAAAGGAAGTTTATGTTTTATCCCACATTGGTTAAAAGTGTGAATGAGTTCTTATGAGGAGCATATAAAAGTGTTGTAAGGGCTCATTTTTAGGATGCTTGGTTTATGCTTGATTATTATATTCTCTTGGAGAATTTTGGGAAGCTTTGGCTTTCAGCAAGTTTGAGGACAGAAACCCTTGAGCTTGGAGGCAGTGGAAGAAAACGCATTGTCTATTGGAAATATTACTCAGGTGTCTCACTTTGTGCTTCAAATTCATACTTCTCTTTCTGTTGTTATTCTACTAAAGATTTGAAAGGCAATATTCATATGTAATTTCAGATCTTGTTCTAAAACTGATTTACATTGAAAACTGTCGCAAGTTATTGGATAAATTGAAATTTGTTTGCATGCAAATTATTTGTTAAATCTTCTGTAGTAAATTTGGGAAAAAAATTGGCCAAACATCAATAGGGCTCTTTACAATGTTAGTATTCCCGATCTCTTGTCTTCATTCTTAGTAATGCTCATATTCTACGTAGCTTCCCTAAAGTACAAATAAACGTTCAAGATGTCTCTTCTCTAAAACGACAGACCATATGGATCACTCATCTCCCCCCCCCCCTCTTAATCCAGCATGGCCATTCGTAGAACCAACTCTTTAATTGTCAATGAGGACTCCAAAGATGTTAGGCACTACCCAAAATTACCATTCAATCTAGAATGAGAAATAGATCCCTCTCAAGATTGTGGCTCATACGCACTTCTTAGCCACTCCTAATTTACGCGCTAGCTCCTTCTATACTCCCTATTCCCTTCATTTTATTATGACACAACTAGAGGCAGTGATAAACATAAGATAAAAAAGGTTATCAAATTGTTGAAGGATACCAAAGGCAAGGAAATCGTAGCAAAGGAAAATTGAGATATACAACAGAAAACAATTCGTGGATACCAAACAAGGGCTGAAAAGAGGTAATAAATAGGGAAATCTGCGGGTCCCCTAATCAGGTATGTGTTATCCTAGTATGCAGTTCAATTACATAGATTATGGTTAATATGGTATGCACATGATAATTAATACTATTCAGATTATATTATTAGCATATGATGTTCATAGTTAATATGAATTCATATGAGTGTTTATAATGAAATATCTCCTCTATTCATAACTGAACTGATATATGCATACCTAGGATCTCACAATGAAGAACAATTATAAGAACAAGGCTACCATATAATGGTAATTTTGATTTGTGATATGAATGACTTTATTCATGCCTTTGATAATGAATCATATAATAGAATTCCATCTATAGTACAAGGGGATCGAGAAGTATTGGTACCACAAAGGGAAAGGTAACTACATAGCAGAAAATCAATCATCACGCAAAGAGAGAAGATGGGTTGGGCTACAAGAGATTAGGTCCAGAAAAAGTGCATCGACTTAGAGGTAAGTACCCTCATCTGAATGATATAACATTGAAGATCATATAATCAAATTCCACTCCTATGATAGTGGGTTACAATGTAACACCTAACTAATTAGAATCAATATTGTTGACGTTTAAATTCGCACCTCTGGAATGCGGATATGAAACAGACAGCTATGCACAGATAAACTGCTCTTCAAATTAGGAGGGGAAGCTCCCTCTTGTTGATGGTACGAAAGAAAGTAAATTAAAACTAATTTTCCTATGTTTTTCTTTCAGCTAGAGCACAAGGTTTATAAAACACAAACGCTGCAGCTAAGATTTTCTGATTTAAGAATTCCAACTACGACTAACTTAAGCTAAAGACGTTTTTAATATCTCGAGTAATACGCAGAGCAAGAGAATTAGAAATGAACAAGATTGATTCTCTGACAAAGTGCTTAAGAGAACTCTTTCTCAACATACATCTACACACTTCAATGCAAGCTAAAATTAAGATCACAAAAGCATAACACAAAAGACGGAAACTTGAGATATTATATCAAGGCTAAGGAGGCTCTAAACTTTATTTCTCAAACTTCTGGAACAAAAGATTACACTAAACACATGCACGGAACAAGAACTTGCAGCTAAAGAGGCTCGCAAACTTGTTCTTCCACAAAAGGGACAGGGATTACAACAACTACTTGTTGGCTAAAAGAGACTCAACAATTTGCTATCATAAACACAATTGAACAACACTGAATAACAATAGAAGGCACTTAGGCTCAACGTTTTGTTATCACTAGCATGGTTAAAGAAAACTAATGAGCAAAGGCTCTTATTTATAGGCAAGCAGAGGAGTAGGGAACCCTAAAATCTCCTTGCTTTCACAATCTAGGGCTTGCTCAGCAAGCAAACTTTATTTGTAAATCTAGAAAGAAGATAACATCTAACACCTAAGAAAGAAGGAAAAGCAGGAAATGCCAACTATGACATTTATCTTCTTTCTCTTCTTCAAAGAATGGATAAGAATTGCTCCAAGAATAGAAAGAAAGCGGAAAGAAAGCTACTTTAAATCTCGATCACATCCACTAAAAAGCAGGAAACTGTGTCCCGATCAGGTGCATTGATACTATCTAAGGCAATATTCTGATTCTCCAAGATCTCCTCGCCTCCTCTGATCAAATTTAGAGAATCCTTCACTTCTTTGGTTGCTTTATGAGTTATGTTCTTTAAAAACATCACTGCCCGAAAAGATGACTCACTAATTGATAACTTGGCGGTACTACAACTTTATGTTTCTAACACCTCTCTTGATTTCCAACAGAAGAATATTGCACAACTCTTTTATGATACCTTTCCTTTTTCTCATATCACACCTCCTCGTGTTATTCAGCTAAGATGATGAAGTTTTGATATAGTGTTGATTTGGTCTTAAACTCAAGGGGAGTGTACTCCATATTGAAAACCATGAAGAATGACTGTAAACTCGCCTATGTTCAGGCAAGTTTTTAGCAACTTTCTATTTTTAGAATGCTAGTTTTTCGGCCTCAAACGGACAATTTTTTGGAAATTTTTCTAAGATATGGGTTTTGCTCAAAATTTCGTTGCAATACAACCCAGATCGTCCGTTTTTGAAAATTTTGAATTTAGACTAAAAAATAGCAAACCCTAATTTCTTCAAATTTTTACCGAAAAAGCTGGCACCTAGGTTTTGTTCAAAATACAATTAGAAATGGACCCAGTTGATCAGATTTGACAAACCCTAAAGATTTCACTGTCATGCAAATAAAAAGCAGCTACTGCAACTTGATGAATTTCTCCAAAAATTCTTTAGAAGAATGAGATGAAAAGACCCAGATGGCTGAAAATTGAAACCCTTTGACCTTCTTCAAAAATTTGATCTTCTGAATGAAAAAGCAAGGTCTTATGTTGCTGGTTTGAAAATTTTGATGAAGAATCAGCAAACTTGAGTTCTTGAATCATGAAATATCACTTCAAACTTGTTGCTCCAACTTTCTCCTTTGAGTGCTACCTGCAGAAATAATGAAAATTACATTGAATAGAGGTGTTAAATAGACTTAGGGTTTGAAATAAGTCTGCTTTCTTTTCCTTTTATCTTCAAAAACCCTAAAATTAGCATGTTCAATGAACTTGGACATCCTCATCCTCTTGCAATTTTGAAATTTTTGAAAATCTTGCAAATTTCACTAAGGCATGGAAAGTGGGCGCCCTTCTTGGCTAGGGGCGCCCATTTGCTTCAGAGTTAGCTATTTTTTCAGTTTTTCAACTTTTCATCATTTTGACCCCCTACTTTGATCCTAATTTTCGGCTTCCAGATTGATCCGATGAACAAGCTAGATGATTCATCGTGTAGCCTGACTAATTTTGAGAAGATTGTTTTGGAGGCATCTCCGGCTAAGAACTTCATTTCGACCTCCGAATTCATGGGAGCCTGTTTCCTCCAAGGGCGCCCATTTTGTCCAAACTTAGCCATTTTTCCTAATTTTCAATATCTTCCTATTCCCTTTGATCTTCTGATGAAATCTCTGTTCCGGGAACTATGTTGATCTGATTGACTAGTTGATAGGCTCATTGGATAGCTTGATTGAAACCAACGAGGTGATCTTAGGCGCTGTATTGGCAAATTCCATCATTTTTTACCTCAAAAGTTTGGGCGCCCCTTCTCTCCAAGGGCGCCCAGCTTGACCAAACTTAGCCATTTTCAGCATTTCATTTTTTCTCTTCTACAGATGATCCTGCTTGATCTGGTGACCCGGAGCTCGAATTGGCTGATGGTTTAGCTTGTCGCGAAGCTTAGAAGATTTTGGAGGGGGTTCTCTGGGAGCAACTTCATCAAAAAGTTGAATTTGGGCCTTCAAAAGCTTGGGCGCCCTTCTTGGCTAGGGGCGCCCAACTCAACCATACTTAGAATATTTTCTTGCATTTTCACCTTGCTTTTAATTTTCAAAATTTCACTCTCGTCAAACCCTCTATTTAGCCTTTTGCATCTGGTGGCTGCCAACTCTGTTTAACGTGTTGAAGGTCTCGTTGGAAAGCCTGACCAGTTATGAGGAAGTGATCTTGGAGGCTTCACTGGCAAAATCATTCATTTGGGCTCTCAAAATCATTAGTGCCTTTCTCTTCTAGGGCCACCCATTTGCTTCAGACTTAGCATATTTTACCTGATTTTCATCTTCACATTTGAACCGTTATTTCATACTTTCAGCTCAATCTAGATTTTCCGGAGAACGACAAGTCAAATGCTCTGACGAAGACAGTCGTTGTGAAGCTGATTGAATTCTGAAGAGACTGAGCCCAATTACAAACCCTAATTGTTGGATTTTCCGTTCCAAAAGACTGGGCACCCCTGGGCACCTGGCGCTTTGAAAACTCCCAGACTTAGAAAATTTTCCGTTACTTTCATGATTTTCACTTCATCTTCTGGTTGAAAACCCTCTGTTTGACCCCGAATTTCGGGTGACTGAATGATCCGATGATTGTGCTGCCGAACTCGCTGCAAAACTAGGAGAATTCTAAACAACTTTGTCTGGGAGCTGTAAAGAACTGGACAATTTTTTTTTTGTTTTTTGCAATGAGATTACAATTCAACACGCACCCGTTAAGGTTAGCACTAAACCAAAACGATGCGGAAAGTAACTCTAACCAGAATGTACACCAGGATCCCAATGTGGGCAAGGTGTGAGCATTGGTTAGAGGATCTAATGCAGATGCAAACTGAAGGGAACTCTAACCAAGAATGTGCCGATGTAGACAAGCATATGGTCAGAGGATCAATGCATGATAAACAGAATGTAACCCTAACCAAGAATGGCGCCGAGTGATGGCGAGCATATGGTCAGAGGGTCCCTAAACTACTTAACTAAAAGTAAATAGGTAGCAAGCTAGCCTCTTCCACTTATTCAGTGGGAAGTACATGTAAATTAAAAAAGAAGAAGAGAGAATTGCTGACAGTACTACTATTCAACTTACAATAAATTAGAGAGCCTGCCAATAGAACAAGATTAGAAACTTCCAAAGCTGTAACAAATTAAAAAACCTCTCCAACACTCTCAAACTCTTTGAATATCAACTTCTCACTCAACTGCTGATTTTCTTAAATCTGATATGACAGATTTTTGACAGAAAATGCACAGAACAGCAACACAGCTAATTACTAAAATGCTCACAAAACGCTCAAAACTCACCCAAATCATATGAAACTAAATGCATTCATCTCTTAGCATGATGGCACCCCCTAAGTGACTGAGAAACCAACCCAAAAAGCTCCTATTTATTTTGCACGGAAATCAAGGCACACTTAGAAAAGTACGGCCCTCAAGGAGGGGCAATTTTGCTCCATAAAATCCATTTCAAAAGATAAAAATCTGAGACTTTGCCTACTTGGTCGCCCTTAGCATAAAATCTGTTTGATCCAATACCCAGAACAGCAATAATTTTTATTCAAAAGATACGAGCAATTCTTACAATCAGCTGTGAAGATCAGCAACTCCAGAAATGAACAGAAAATGCAAAACTATAACCCCAAATGCAAGTACTAAACTGAAAATGCAAATCAAACCTATTACAAACTAACCTCTCAACTAGTTGCTATCTTTCAAGCAAGAAGATGAGCCAATGCTAGGAGGTGTGCTTTCCTCGAAGCGAGTGCCTGAAGACAATTCAGCAGCATAACGATGTAGTAGACAAAAGATCCCAAATGAAGAGCTAAGGCCTAATTAAATAGACAAGAGAGAATCATCTGGAAGCTTCAAGAAGGGCGCCCAAAACCCTAATTTCAAATTCAACATTTCCCTCCAAAAGCTGGCGTCCTTTTTCACTTATTGAAATATTTCACCTTTTTAAAATAAAGCCCATCCCTCAAGTAGGCATCCTTTTTCATTAAGCTCAATATTTGATTTTTAAAATATAATTTATCTCTCCATGGCGCCTTGACCCTTTAAGTCCCCTTTTTTAAAAACAACTTAAAGTTGTACTGCTAGGCAAAGGGGGATATAATATTAAAATATAATATTATAATTAAAATACTTATCTCTCCAAGAAATATGCGCCCAAGGCCAAAAACTGAAGTGCCAACTGAACCAACTGAAGAAGAAGACCAACTGAACTGAACCCAACCTGTCCACTGCTAAAAATAGTAAATTCATGAAGTTGCTCGGAATGCCAAATTGAACATACCACTGTGAAGCTCTCTGAAAACCCAAAAAGAATCCGCAATCAGAATTCCAAACTTCAAGCAACAACCTCCTCAAAAAAGGAAACCCTAATTTCACCATCCACGTAGCCTACGGGTCTCCGAAATAGGCCAACGGTCAACATAAACGATCACATCTGAGAAGGGGACATTACAGGAGCTCAAACCCTAATTTCACCATTTGATGCCCTAAAAAGATGAGCGCCTATCTCCCCTTGGGGCGCCCATGTCAAGCAACACTAGAAAAAACTATCAATAGACCACTAAGAAGCTCTTCATGTAAGTGTCATGTCCCTTGAAAATATTTACCCCAAATGTATCAAAATACAAAAATTAAAATCTCAATATATCCAAATTATTATTTAAATATGACTAATCATTATTGTATTCATTTTATTAAAATGCAATAACTTATATAATAAATTAATGATGATCTCACACAACACACAAAATAAAATAAAATACAATACAAAATATAATTACCAAACTAAAATAAAATAAAATACAAAACATAATTACCAAACTAAAAGCAAAAAGCCACAATGAAGTCAAAGGGTGAATCGGTTCAAAGAAACAATGTCACGGTTGCACCAAAAGCCATGACCAAGAGACACATCAACCATTATAAAGGAGGACAATGCAAGAAGAGGGAAGACATCGAATGAAACAAAGAGAAATCACTCAGCAGCATTAAAAGAAAATAGGAAAGGCTCTAGCAGCAGCAACAGACAGGAGGTAAGTAGCATATAAAGTTTGGTAAACATATTGCAGTTTGTAGATGGGCAGTCTGAATATTTAATTATGTATATAGTAGAGAATCCATTATTTATGGAAAATAATAGGCTGCATATATATACATATATATATATATATATATATATATATATATATATATATATTTCTGAGTTATCTTTTACTATTAATGATAAATAATAAATCTGTGTCACTGAATTGCAAGAGACAAAATAATAATAGGCTGTGTATTCATATGGTTCTGATTAATCATGTGTTACTGAATTTAATATATGGATCTGTGTTGTATGCAAGAAGCAGGATATAATATTTGTCTTATATATCATTGATTTAATAGTTCAAAACAGAACTTGTGTATTTATACCATAGTTGGAAAAATCGCCTAAAACTCGCGAGTTTTTCCGCGAGTTTTTCAAAAACTCGCGAGTTTTTTTTGCAAACGAGTAACGAGAAGAACTCGCAGGAAAAAACTCGTCGTTTTTTGTGAAAAACTCGCCGACTTTTTGGCGAGTTTTTCACAAAAAAGTCGGCAAGTTTTTAAAAAAAACTCGCGCGATCAAACTATGAAGTCCGTCGGCGGCCAAAAGGTCATTGCATTTCATTTTTTTGAGTTTCTTTCACTCTTGGCAGAACAAAAACAGAGTTTAGAGCATTTTGCACCATTTTTTAGTGATTTTACGTTGAGGAGACGAGATTTGAAGGAGGATTTCATCGGATTTCAAAGGCAAATTGGATTTCCAGGTAGGTTTTCTGATTTTGCTTGTTCTTTCTTTTTTATTTATTTTTTCTTCATTTTTGTTGATTGTATGTTTAAAAAACATCATGAATGAATTGTAAAATAGATTTAAATACATTTATATTGTTGAAAAGAAGATTTAGATTCATCAAAACAAGAATTTGTGACACTTTTTTTCTGATTTTTTCTCATATTTTGCTGATTTTTCATTTTTTTGAAATTTTTTTCAAACCCTAGTTTGTTTTTTTTAATTTGATTCTTCTTGTTGGTTGAAAACATGTTTAAAATCATATATTAGCCTAATTTGTTTCTAATTTAAAGTAATTTTCTATTTTTTACATTTTTTTGTAACCCTAGTTTATTAATTTCTTTTTTTAATCAACATAGATTACTTTAAATTAGTAATCTAAGACTCTAAGCATATAGATTAAATCAATATAGATTACTAGCGAAGGCAAAAGCGGCAATGCAAGCTGCCATAGCTTCTTCTCAAGGTGTTGCAGTCAACCTTGAGTCACTGTCAGATGATGATGATATAGCAGCCGACATAGTGGGATCTCTTTGTGGTCCACGTGTGTGAAGGAAACCGCTGCAACCCGCCACCACCTCCATCCATTCGAGTACCTCTAGTAGAGTACCAGGGTCAAGATCAACACCTACAGGCGCAACCACGAGTTCATGCATTGGTGATATTTTTGTGCCTAGAAACACACCTGGTGCACAACCTTCTTTAGAGACAACTGGGTGGAATAAGGAGGTGCATGAGCATGCAGATATTGCTTGTGCCGATTTTTGGTACTTCAACAACATCCCTTTCAATGTAGCAAGCTCACCTTACTGGCAAAATTTGGTGACCGCATTGACAGTTGCAGGGAAAGGCTACAAGGCACCTTCGCGCAAAGACTTGAGTGGGAGGTTAGTTTATATTCTTTAAGTTTAATTTATGTTTTTTAAGTTTAATTTAAGCTATTTTTTTGTTTACAAATTAAAATTGTGTACTTAATTTCACTTTGTACTTGTAGGTTGCTTTCTAATGCAACTGAAAGGGCAAGGGCAGCAATAGAAGAACAAAGAGAAGAATGGAAAAAATATGGCTGCACTATACTTTCTGATGGGTGGACGGATGGAAAAAACCGTACCATCATTAATTTTTTGGTTTCTTGCAAAAATGAGGTGGTGTTCTTGAAATCCGTGGATGCCTCCAGCATAGTAAAAAATGCAGAAAATTTGGCTAGAATGTTGGAGCAAGTGTGCATGGAGGTTGGGCTTGAAAATGTGGTGCAAATCGTAACTGACAATGCAGCAGCATATGTGGCAGCAGGAAGAATCCTCCAAGATAAACACTACACAATTTTTTGGACACCATGTGCTGCCCATATCCTTGACCTTCTTTTGGAGGACATAGGCAAATTAGATTGGGTCACACCGATTGTAGAGGATGGAAGGAGGATCACTAAATATATCTACAATCACCCTTGGGTTCTCAGCTTGATGAGGGAGCACACCAAAGGGAGAGAATTGGTGAGACCTGGTGTGACAAGGTTTGCAACGGTTTTCTTAACGTTGCAAAGCATTCTTGGTGCTTTGACGGCTTTGAAACAAATGTTTGTGAGTCAAGCATGGGTAGACTCACCTTATTCGAAGAAGCCAGAAGGAGAAAGAGTTCAAAACATTGTCTTCGAGCCCCTCTTTGCACAAAGAGCAACAGAGATTGTGAAGGTAACTTCAAAACTTTGAGTTTGAATCTAAATTCAAATTAAACATTTTTCTTGAAGTTAATGTCTTTCATTGTAAATTTGTAAATTACTAAATTGTAACTCTAATCTTTTTTTGCATTTTTAAATTTATATTGTAGGTGTCAGAGCCCTTGGTTAGAGTGTTTCGCTTGGTGGATGGGGATCAAACCCCAATGGCTTATCTTTATGAGGCCATGGATAGGGCCAAGGAGGCTATTAAAAGTTATTATAAGGGGGACAGCCTCAAATTTGATCCCATTTGGGAGATTATCGATAGGAGGTGGAACAATCAACTCCACCAACCTATCCATGCAGCAGGGTACTTCTTGAACCCCCGTTTCATCCACTCAGGCACCTATTCAGATCCTACTGGAGAGGTTATGGAGGGCCTCACTACTTGCATGCAGCGGATGACATCCACACCTGATGAGGCAGACTGCATTGTTAATGAATTGCAGAGTTATAGAGAGAAAAGGGGTGCACTCTTCTCTTCAGACCTGGCAAAGAGAGCAGTATCTAGGCTGCCACCAGGTATAAAATTTGAAATTTACAAGTTACAAAAATGAAAAATTGATAATTACAAGTTACAAGTTACAAGTTACAATTTTCTAACTCTTTTTTTGTTTTTTTTGTAGATGTTTGGTGGACACATTGGGGTGGAAAAACCCCAAATCTTCAAAAATTTGCCCTCCGTGTCTTGAGCCAGCCTTGTAGTTCTTCCAATTGTGAGCGCAATTGGAGTTTGTTTGAGGCTATCCACACAAAAAAGAGGAACAAACTCGCTCAAAAATGCCTCAATGACCTTGTTTATGTGCAATATAATCTTCGATTGCGCAGAAGAAAGGTAGAAGAAATATCATATGATGATCCAATTGATTTGGATGAGATAGATCCATACAGTGATTGGACAGGGCGAGGGGAGCAGCCTCCATTGTTTACTGAGGATGAGATTTATGATTTAGAGCGACAAGCAATGGAGGAGGGTGGATTTGCATTCTCATTGGACGACCTTGAGGATGACCCTGAGGAGGAGTCATTGCCAGTGCCACCACCAGCAGCTGTAGGAGGATCTACATCCAGGATGGAGGTTGAGGAGCCACAGGCACAGCAGGAGCAGACTCCTACGATTAGACCCTCTTCCGGTCCCTTACTGAGATCTAGACATGGGAAGAGGAAGATGTGATTCATGTGAATTTGTAAAAACTGAAATATATTAATGTTTATGTAGTATTTACTTTCAGCTTTACAAAAACAATTTGCTATTTTCATTTTATTTCAGACTATTATCATATCAATGCATTGAGCACTCAGCATTCCACATGAGGATGCCATTTTGTATCCAATTTTCTTTCATATCAATCAAATACTACTTGTTTCTTATATGTACTCATTTATTAACTCATTGGATGCATCTTATCTTTGAATTTTGCAAAAAAAATGCGTTTTTAGTGAAGTTTAAGCAATATTTTAATTTCCCGAGTTTTTTGCCGAGTTTTTGCCGAGTTTTTGCTGAGTTTTTGCCGAGCCGAGTTTTTCGGGCTTGCCGAGTACTTGCAATTGGCGAGTTTTCCAACTATGATTTATACAATGGAATAATATTCATGTTATGTCATTCATTAAATAGTCTGAATCTGTGTGCTTATACTATGTCTGACTGTAAACAAATTAGCCATGATGGGGGAGATTGAGGGACTATTGAAGGGGAAACAGCGTGTGATAAGTACACCACCCATCTGGATGGAAAGGGCCACAAGGGCCAAGAGGGGCAAACTGCTCTTGGGCTTAGAGGATTTGACTATCCAGGACACCCTGTTGTAGCTGCACCCTCAACCTCTCAATATGATTGAGCAATGATGGTCCTGGTATAGGGGAACGGAGGTAGAATACTAGGTACACCACCCCATATGGATGGCAAGGGCCACATGGGGCCAAGGGGGGTAAACTGCCCTTGGGCCTAGGGATTCTTGGGCACCCTATCAGACCACCACACTCAAGGAAGAATGAATTAGAAGATTCAATATGCTTATGCAATGATGTTGTCTTATTTTATGTCTACTAACACTTTTGCAGGTCAAAAGGTAGTTGTATCCCTAACCACATTCTCTTTGATTTCCTTACATGCATGCTAATTAATATTTTCTTGAAAATACTCTCTAATTCTGTTTTACAGGGACCTAATTGTTCTATAAGCATTCCCCAACACCAAAGTAATTCCTTGGAATTGATTAATTGGGGCAGATTTAGGGTCATCTCAAAAAAGGGGCATTACAGTAAGATCCTATCAAAATACTAGTTGTTGAGGTAAATGAAGAAAACATTGAACTTCACCATGTGAGCAAAAGGCATGCCACCCAACCCTAGAGCAGCAACAGTATGCAGGCTCAAACTACAGACTGGAGGGTCCCTGTGTTCAAGCCAAGTGCTAGGCAGTCAGTAATAACTGTTGGGGCCATGATCAAAACATGCAAGGGAAAATTACTCCACTAATCCCAAGCAGAAAGGTCCTTTCCAAGGACAGCATTAAGGAGTGCCAGACACTGTTTACTAGGGATGGATTTCATGCATAATACAGCAATCTCCATATTATATATTGACAATACAAATTATCCAAACAAATCAGTAACTATGTATGCACTACAGTTAGTTGAATGTATACATTTCAGAGCTAGTACAGCTCGGGTAGATATCCCTCTTCATTGTTTTATTAGCTGATTTTAATGGTTTTGATGTAGATAAAAGAGACTATTCGCTCAATATACCAATGTGCCTCTTCTTGGTAAAATGACCATCCACAATTTGATGTTGATAGATTGATGTATGATGTATTTTCCACATTTTATTCTAATATTAATGCTATCATGCACTTATTAAGGTATAATAAAGTTACTATTTCTAGATTGAAAAAATGGTTTGTATGAATTGCACACAGCCAGCCTACCTATTCCATAATAATGATATATGTTAAAAACTTTTCAGATCAAAATCAATCTAATTATAAGATTATAGAACTTTAATGAAAACATACATGTCCTGCATAGTAAGCTCTAATCTGGAGATCTGCATCAACTTGCACCAATTGTTTCAAATCCACAGCTGTGACTGCAAGCAGAAGACAAGATACATGATTTGTGCTAGCGCAGCTGAAAAAGAAAAAGCCTTTTCCATAGAAGATCAAATATATATTAACCGTAAAAAGAACTGGATAGCATCAAAAATTGCATCAAGGAAAGAAACGTAATATTGAGGACAACTAAATTCCAATGTTGATCTGTAATCGTTATAGAAATTCAATAGCACAATCATCAACAATAGAGATGCATTTTCCTTATGTGTTGTTCCATAAGTTTAATTCTAATTGAAACAGAAAAAATAAAGTATAGTTTCAAAAATATGCTAAACCAGCTATATTACTGCTATCCATATCAAATATCTATTTGTGTGACTTGTTAACATGCTTCCATTCATTGCATAACAAAATTTATAAGCATTCTTGTGATACCATCAACATATAGGGCACTTCAAACCCAACCAAACAATAACACAACAAAGAACTATGCTCATTCCTTAGCTCATGTGAGGGTTAATTACATAAATTGGTTGTAACAATGATGCAAACCACAAGTGAGTCAAATGAACAGCTGGATAATAGTTTCACAGAGTTACACAACGAAAGCACAAGTAAAAGGAATAACAATGATGTAATGTCCCTTCCTTAGACAGCTCAATCTATAACAGAGGTTAGCCTACTATTAGGGTTCCTGTAGGTCAGCAGAATGGTTAGGGGACCCAGCCGAGGGTTGTGGAGTTTAGCTAGGAGCCTTATGAGCTTTTTAGTTTGGAGTTCAGTCGATGAATCCAGGGTTAAAGTGAAAATATTAAGGTTTGCTTTAATGGAATAGTAAAAGGTTAATAGTAACTTAAAATCATAAGGTGAAAAGTGAAAAGTGCCCCATCCTAGCAACTCAAGTTGTTTTTAAAAAGTGGCCCTTTCTTTTGATGAGGAAAGACCCTCAAGGAAGATTATTTTATTGATTTTTATTAAAAAGTCCATGAGAGGTTATAAAGCAATGTGTTGGGCTCCTTTTGAGCATTCTATTCTCACTTTTACAAAAGCAATTGCAGGTTTGAACTCTTGGAAGAGGGTTTCAGCAGCATACAAGTCTTCTGATGACGAAATTCCTTGGAGGATAGTGCATTAGACGAAAACCCAATTCACAGAATAGGGAAATCTAATTTGGGTTTCCATTTGGGCATCATTGGTCTTCATTACAGTGCACTTAGAATTGATTGCAACAGGGAGTTATTAGAAAAATAATTGCAGATTTTGATAGTTTATGGCAGCTAAGGCACATGGGTATTTGATTTTATTGCATATTCTTCCACAGCAACAATTTATCTTCGATTTGGTACCTTATTTGTGGAGTTTTGATCAAGGCTGTTTGTTGGGTATTTTGGGAGGCACCTAGGGGTTGCTAAAAGGCTGATGTTCCTAATTTCTATCATTATTTCCAGCCTATTGGTGATCCTCTACAACACTTATTTCGTCATCATACTCAGCCATATCGTTTGAAGTTGTAACAGCGAAGTGTTTCATGATTTGACTTCAATAATCAAGCTACAATTGAAGCTATACATTCAAGTATGTGTTTATCATTTTGGGTATTCAAATATTGCATTATATAAGGGTTTTAGACTGTTGTTACAGTCTGATCTAATGTATATCAAACCTCTGACACTTGTAATCAGGTCTGATATAGTTGAAAAAAAGTGGTTCTATTGAGTTGCAATTGTTGTCTTTCACTTATGCAATAGTTCTCTTCATTTCTATGCTTTCCTCTATGATTTTGCAATGAAAAAACAAGCAACGAAACTCAAACAAACAATCAGCAAAACCAAATCAGACCATGCAAGACAACTGTTTGACATTATGGCAAGAGGGCAAAACTGAAAAGTTCAGGGTAGAATTGGTAAGGGACCTTTCAGTGGTATCAAAGGCACAATCCTGCCAGCCTATTGGGTGAAATCAGTTTGGTTTAGTTTTCAGTTGGGCAACGTGACGAGTCATCATGGAGAAGTTGCTTAAGGATACACAGGTGTGGGAAGAGTTAGAACAGTCACAACATAAGATCAACCGTCAATTGCAGCAATTGAATGATACAATTTCAAAGAAATTTGGGCACTCTAGTGGATCATCTCCATCTATTAGAACAAGTAAGAGACCTCATGTTTCACCAACAAATAAAGCAATTATGGCCAGCTATGACAAGTATCACTCTCTTCCTGAAAAGATACAAGGCATGCTTCCTTTCACACAATTC
Organism: Sequoia sempervirens; assembly: GCA_007258455.2. Taxonomy (NCBI): domain Eukaryota; kingdom Viridiplantae; phylum Streptophyta; class Pinopsida; order Cupressales; family Cupressaceae; genus Sequoia; species Sequoia sempervirens. The sequence continues at coordinate 45,352 of VDFB02295816.1, forward strand.
TTGGGTATACCGGATGAGGATGAAGATGAATTGATGTTTTCAAGTCCATATCAGCAGCAGAAAAGGAAAGAAATATTAAAAGATAGGAGTGAAACCATTGGGAAAAGTGAAGAGCTTAATGTGCAAGAACAGGGAACAGTAGAGAAATCACTTGTTTGTAGTTTGTAGTCTACAAGTGATCATAATGAATGCAAAAATCTGTCATCAAGTGGGAGTCCTAAAGAAGAAATAACTTTGGATCAAGTAGAGATTCATATCACACCATTGAGTCAACATGTTGGTCACAAAGTGGAAGAGGTTACAGTCATGGATCAGCCCATTGGAGATGTTGAAAACATGACACCAGGGTATGACACCTATTCTAATTTTTGCAACAATAGTTCTAATCATGAGGTAGCATCCATTTCACATTAAAGTAATGATGTTGTTGAGTCGCCCTATGATGGTACTCAAGTTGAGAGTGT
>VDFB02295818.1:0-24904 GCA_007258455.2 Sequoia sempervirens
GTCAATGAAAAGATCAACAATTTGTAACACAATATTTATAGGTTCTCTTAATATACCAAAGAAAAAAATTAAAATCAAAAATTCTTCTTCCTTACCATCTATCTCCTAAAAAGTCTAGAATGTAGCTCAAAAAATCTAGCAATAAAAAATAAATGAGATTATTTGACATACATAGTCTCCCATGAATGCATATTTAGTATCAAGTGTCTTTCCAACTCTACCAAATTATGTAACTACCCAGGAATATCCTTGCATACTATGGTTGGGCACTTCACATGTCGCACATTCAATTCGTCAATTGAAATAGCTTTAGCCAAGTCACGAAGGTTTTTCACCTCCACATCTAACAATAGATTTCATTCTAAGAGTAGTTCATTTTTTCTATCCAAATCAACATAAAAGGCATTTCCAACACTCTAAATAGATCTTCAATTAAAATATCTATCCATGAAATAAACCCGCATCATAAGTTTCCAATTTTGTCATATTATAACACCAACTAAAGTTCTTTTAAATGTATACGCATATTAATACAGGTTCAATTACATAAATATGCATAGTCATAATTTAGTTCACATAACATTAGATCAAGACTATCAAATGAAACTTAGAGTTCTTTCTTTAGAAATAATCAAACATAACAATAATATTCCAAAACTTGAGTGAATAGGTCTTATAGAGTCACACACTAATTTGGCCAAGCGAATAGTTAAAAATTATCTCACCTCATCATACAAAAGTTCCTGTATTTAAATTCTGATAGTTGTATGGTCAAAAGATTTTTAGTCATTTTAGCTGTAAAATACAATTAAAATCTTAGGAAGACTGTATCACTTGAAAGGCAAAATTTTAGTTAAACTGTCAAAATTTCTATGTAATTATTCATATATATGTTTTTTCAATGTACATATATTTTCCTTTAAAATAGATAACCTTTTGGCCATTTGAAAGCGCAAATCCAAATAACATCATTAAGCAAAAAAATTCGTTTTAATAGACAAAGTTTCCATTTCATCAAATTTTAAGCCCCTCGAAAGACAAACTATAGCAACTAACTGATACCCCATATCAAACATACAAATTCATCCTAAAAAGACTATAAATATGGGCACAACTTGTGCCCTTAATGTGGCACAAGTAAATTCCACCAATGAACATAATAGATACATAATTTTTCTTAGTGGGGGAAAGAAGTTTTCTTACATGCATTTTTCACTGGCTCTATATAAAACAATATGAGTGGTAAAATTTTGAGGATTTATGGCCATTGTGTGTAACTTAATTGAATTATCAAAGGCTACTCTTGAGATTGAACAATGACTTTTCTACTATGTGGTTATTAGATTATAGTTCAATCTTAGTTAAGAATCTAATGGTGGGAAATAATATTATTAACCTCAATAGCTCAACAACAATGAACCATGAAATTGATAATATTTACACAATATCCAATGTTGGCTTCCTAAATATTCTAAGAAAAAATAAAGTATATATCAACTCTAAAATAAAAATAAAAAAAGGCAACCCAATTCATAGATATAAATATAGAGACCATTCCCCCAATCTTTATTTGTACCTAGAATCTAAAAACATGGATTAAATTACTTATAATTAAAAGTCTCTAATGACATTGTAGAAAAAAATATCTAATTAGGAGAGATGCCTAATTGATACCTAAGGGAAATTTAGCAACCCATCAATGGTGTTTGGTTAGTTTTGAGTGTAGCGTATGTGGGTGTTTTGAAGGGGTTTGGGTCTCAATGTTTTCATTTTTACTCTACTAAACAACTTTGACACCTCTCCTCCTTAAATGATGATAAATTTTGTGGCCTCATAAGGGTTGCCTCAAAGAGGATCAATTCATCTTATATACATTGCAAGGGAAGGCAATTACAACCTGTGTTATTTTTGTAGGTCCTTCAAAATTAATGCTACCCAACTAGAACTTCATTTTCCTCCTACTTTGAGTTACATCCTATTTATAGAATTCCTACATTCAAAACAAATTGTTGTGTGCACATGTTTTTTGTTGTATACACATAATTTAAACTAAAAATATCTATTATTAATAATATTAATATTGTGTGATGTTAGTTACCTTGAAGCTAGAAGTCCCAAGCATAGGCATCCAACCATAATTATCGTAGAGTATTCAAGTCAATATTACCATAAGTACAAAGGTATTGAGGGATTTCAATATTCATGGGGATGGTGCATAGAAGTACTAGAACAGGGAAATGTAGAGGTAAAATTTATGCCCATCCATCTTTAAAATTAAATAAATCAAAATCAATAGATTACTAAATGACATGAACACTAAATGTGGAAGGTGAAAATTCAATTCCTAAGATAGAAAATGTGTGAGGTGTAGCCCATTCAAGGGAATTCAGAGTGTGTGATAGATCTTGGAGTGCATGTGCACCTTTCAATATAAATAAACTAATTAAAAATAAATAAAAGGATATTTTTCTCAATCAACAACTTCTTAACGTCATGTAATTTTATGGGATTATTTTGGAGAGCTTGAAATCTCACAAATTAGCCTATCAACTAATGACATCCTATTCCCAAATTAAATACCAAATTATCCACCCCATTTATAAATATATGGTTTTTTCTAATCCAAATAAATATTGTAAGACAAATATATGATTAGGCATACCTTTATAAAAATTGATTCCATAGTATTAGAAATGTTTCTTGAGGTGTTAGAGGGAAAGAATTAGAGGGCTAGGGGTTAAGCTAGTTTCAAGAAGGATTTCCAAACTATTAACCATGTTTCAACACTTTTTGCTATCATCAAGGAGGTTTTTCATCTATCTTCTAAATTTTTATGTTATTTTGTGAACTTTAAGAATGTCATTGACTCCATCCCCCTGCATTTGTTACAAGTCCTCTCTCCTTTTGGCCTATCCCTCGATCTCAATTTTCTAAGGGATGCATATATCTCACTTTTGTTCTTAAGCATTAATATTTTCAAGTGCACTTCTGAGATATCCTTTCAAATATGTGTGACTATAATGTCATGATTAATCCTATAACACAATATGGTTATAAGGTTTTGGACCCTATTTTGTGTTCTTGTGACTAGGCTTAGGTTGAGAGCATTTTAGATGAGTATGCTTCAATGTATGATCTAGTACAAATCGATGATTCCCCTATATATTGTCTAGGAAAAAAATTCTTCCCAACTTACTCACCTTAAGAGTATATTTAGGATCACTTGATTTATTCATAAGTTGCTATCCATGTTGGTTATCCTTTGTCTTGTGGGATCTATCCTTATTTACCATTATATTCATCAAAGGAATTTCCTATTTGGGACCTCCCAATATTTTACATTGTTAGTTCTCCATGGTTTATTTACTCTTTTAGTCTATTATCAATGTTTTTTTGAACCAACTTCCGCCTTTTAAATACTCTCCTATTGTTCTCTTCCTCACATTATTCCAAGGAAAGAGGTGCTTATGTTTTTAATTTGTTAGAGAAGTGTATAATAGTGTTATCTTAGCAATAAAATACAAGAGGAAGTCAACCTTCTCTTGAGGCTCCCACTTGAATTTGTGAAACTTGTAGATATGTGATTTACTATTCTATTGGAACTTCTCAAAAAGTACCAAAATTCATAAACTCAATTTTATTTTTATTAGATTTAGTAGGTGGCCTAGTCACACACTCAAAATTTGCATACCAAGGAGAATTGAGGACCCACACTTTTCTACAAGCATCTAGGATCCCAATCTATCTCTTCCTCATGAGATATTTTTCTTGCAACATTTGCAATATAAATTCCACTACCAAATGTATTTTAGGCATGCCTAAAGAGACTTGACATAGTCTTCATAGTGGTTTTTATACTTGAAGTTACTATTTGTGTAATCTTATATATGTGTGCTTTAACTAAATCCTTTATCTAGTTATAGTGAATACCAAAAGTGATTTTGCTTCCTATGAGGATTGTACTCACCTAGCAACTATATTTCTTGGTTTTCTTATAGATCATATGTATATGTATGGAACAAATCCTTACTAGGTCTACTATAAGAATTATTTCTTGGTGGTTTCTCACTTGAATTGATTCTTCCCTGAAGGAGAATCATTAGAAAACCATCCCCTCTAAATCCTCGTCTTTTGTTGCTCCAAAGGAATGAAGCTTTCATCACTTGAGATAACAATAGTCCTCTTAGGATTATAAATTAGGATGTGCTACCTATTCTTTTCATGAAGTCCCTTCCATCATTTATGGGAACATTATGTTTACTCTTGTGAAGCATATAAAATATCACACTAAGTTACGTTTATGCATCATGCCACTAATGAGAACATGACACTAAGGCCTTTTGTTGGCTCTTTCAAAGGTAAAGATACAAAATAATTTTGCACCCCTCTTACTACAAGAATTCATGCTTGGGGTACATTAGGGAAACTCTTTTGTGAGTGTTTCAAATAAAGAGGATAATTTGCATCCCTCTTGGTCATAATCCAAAACACCAAGTATGCACTAATAGAAGCTCTCTTCAAATTTAACCTATGCTTTTGAGACCTTGGAAATAATTCCTATGAAAATTAGACCATGGGTTCAGGTGACAACAACTAAATATTTAATATTAGATTATTAAATATTGAGAAACTAGAAAGATTAACACAAAAACCTCTTTTGAAATGTGAACACCTCATATCAAATCATAACAAGAATAGTCTTTCCTTTATCATTTTCAATCATGCTCTAGATTATAAACAACACAATAATTCATTAATAAATTATACATCAAACCACATACAAACACCTCAACCATCTATTATATATTTATTATTACTATGAGAAGACCAAAGTCAACCAAACAATCCAGTTATTTTTACACCAAGACTTCTGCTTAACCAACATTTATCTCATCCATAATAATAAAATGTCAAGTCATCAAACCAAATGAACATTTTCATACCCATTTTAATACATATAAAATAAATGCATATTTTAATAAATAAAATAATGATAACTAGGTTTTAATGAATATCTTGTTACACTATATGTTGTTAATTGATTTACCATTATACCAAAAAAACCTAGGACCTATCAAATAAGTTCCTTAGGACCAATAAATTTATCATCCTCCACTCTAGTTCACTTCCATGAATATGGATTTGAACCCTATGTAAAAAAATAAATTTCATTTATTATTATGTCAAGATCCTTTGAACATCTTAGTGTCTACAACTTATGTTTGAGAGAGGTGGTGTGGATAGACACTACCTATAAGTTTTCTAGAATAGGATCATTCTCCTTTAGTCAAACCCTTGTTACCAAGTTGACAATACATAATAATGATTAAAAACATATACAATCATGCAATATGCATATAGTGTTGATAAAATGCTTTTCACACACATGATAGCTCAAAGATGGTCAGAGATGCTAGATTATAGATTTATCTTGATGATTTTTTAGATAGTCGTAATGAATTAGGGTTTTTCCTCTTACACAACATCGTAGTGTTCAATTTCAATTATTTTTCACTTTAGTCAAGAGAATTCTTTGATGTTCATATATGTTTGATTATAGATGTAGATCTTAATTATTTTATAGATAATCATGATGAATTATGGGGTTTATCATCTTATAGAACACCCTAGTATGAAATTTTAATTATTTTACACTTTAGTCAACTCATAACAACTAATTGAATGGAGTCAATGTAGGATCACTTTTAAAAGTTCAAGGGTCATTTATATTCTTGTGAATATAACTTGACTCAATAATATACTAGCATAAATTTGAGATATTGAATGGATAAAAGAGAGAATCAAGACCAATTATATAGGATGTGAGGATGGAACCAAGTTACATGATCATCTTATTTTCTACCTTCCATGCGAGAATGTATCATTTTGCACACTACGACCATTGCATTAGGGGTATACAAGTCAAAATGAGTCCAAAACATGAGACAAAAGTGTAATGTATGCAATTTTCACCATTATGAAACATATTAATATTTATTGCATATAGCAGCTTGCAACACATCTTTGACAATCTTTCAAAATTAAAAAGTGTTGAATGTGATATATATAAGTAAATAACCTTAGATATAAATTATTCTTAATAGTAACCTTTTGTATCATAAGTATACAATTAGGTGTAACAACTCGAAATATAAATTTATATATCTTATACTTTAAGTTATTCAATCATCTAACATAAAAAAGCCATCCTTAAGTAAGGTTATACAATCTAAAAATTATATTTTATGATCATGTTTGAAGTATTGTAATATTTTGTGTAGTTATATGTGTTGTCTATTGAACTTTGATGAATGATTTTATCCCATTTAACTCTTTTTTAAAAGGTTCTTTTAGCATACCCAAATTCATAAATATAGGTACAAGTATAGCCCAACAAAATCTACATATATTTCAAAGGTGAAATTCAAATGTCCTTCGAATTGTGACAAAGAAAAGGGTCCTAAGACCATCTACATAGTCACAAGGTTCATAATTGCATAAATAGATTTATCTTAAGATGTTAATCATTGATTCAATTCTAATTTCTAATTTTATTTTATGTAAAAATTTACAACATGCTAAAAACAAACAAACACTCTAATCCATCTCATTATTTCCATTTTTGTGTTGAATAATACTAAATTATAATAAAAATAAATCACCATGAAATATGTGAGAAACTAAAGCACTAATTAGGATAAAACATGCAAAAACATAGAAAATATATCTTTACAAGGATGACAAAGATAACATGTACAAGTTGTTCACAAATATTATACAAGTGTCAACATGACATTGGTAATGTGCAAAACTCCTATATTTTTTATTTTTTGATTCACTTGAAGTTGTCTGATTTTCAATTTGATATGCTCTAGATGGTAGGTAATCTCCTTATTTATATTTAGTATTGCCTATTATTAAGAAGATAGTGGCATAGTCTAGAAGAACATGTTAAAGTAAAGGAGGTTAAAATTATAATTTCTAGATGAATATGAGAAAATTAGTTATAAATTTGATTCTTCATAATTGTAAAATTTTAACATGTCTAATTAAATAAAAAATCACAATATTTTTCAAACCCATACCAAATAAAGATTCTTTCTAGATCAAACGATGACCAAATAAAGTAGCCAAATGTCTAAATTAATAGACTATTTTTCATTGTTAAAGAAAAGCCTAAAATTATAATTTATAAATTATTATGAGATATAAAGAATTAGTTGAAAATATAATTCTTTATAATTGTAAAATGATATCATGTCTAACTAAATCAACAACTATAATATTTTTCAAACCCATCCCAAATAAAGTAGGCAAATATTTAAAATAATAGGTGATTACTTTTAAGAAAAATCGTATCCCAAGAAAAAGTGTTTCATAGTATAATTTGAATGAAAAGGAACATTTAATGTCTTAAATAAGGATTCATTTTATTCTATCACCTATAGGCAATACCATGTAATATTTTACAATCTAAATTAACTTTGGATTTCTATATTTGTACACTCAATTCAACCAAATATTTATGATTAAATTTATACTTTTATTTAATATTCAAGTAGGGAAATAATAGGGGTGGTGGTCCTAGCTCGATTGGCTAAAGCATCCTATTATAGGCAAGAGGTCATGAGGTCTAGTCTCCCCATCATCCCTGTGGTACCAGAGGGTGTGTCGTGCCAGCGTCACTGGTCACGTGAAAAAAATTTACCAGGCACAACTGCAGTTTATAGGGGGACGAATACCCGACCGACTCTTGTAGTCTAAAAAAAAAGTAGGGAAATAATAAGAAATGTTGGTGAGAGAACAAATGCTAATCCTCGAAGAAATTACATGGTGTTTGGGTGCATAGCTTAATCATTAAATTAGGGGTTGAAAAAATGAAGAGTTTTCTTAGAATTATTACTCAAGGCAAAATATTATTTAGTGAATTTCCAAGGAGACTAATGCAAAGAAGAGAAGTCATACATTTCACAGAGTTGTTGAACCCCTTGATCCTTGTAAAAGTGATAAATTTCTTAAGAAAGTTGATGGATAAATGATTCTCTTAGTATTGGATATTATTATTCCACTAGATGAAATAATAAATAAAGATAAAACCACATGTAGTAATGAGGACAATTTATAATTTAATAAATGGTGTACTACTTGTCAAACTTTCCTAATGGGTTGAATAGGAAAGGAGGATTTAATTTGAAAGAATGACGCAAGAAGAATTTCTCCAACCAATTAACATGCTACTGCTTTCCTTTATATTGTAATAATTCTATGTATTAATAAAAAATTCAATGGTTCATTACCTTTGAAATCTCTAGTAATCCATTTAGAAGCTAGAAATAATATTTGAGTTTTAGGATCTATAATTTCCAATCTACCCTTTAGACCTAGGTTGGATGTAATGGGACCAAAAAATTGTTCTATAACTAACAATACTATACCACTTAGTGCAAAGGAATTGTTATATTAATTTGCACAAATCTCCATACCCTTTATTAGATGAAATTCAATAGGAAGAAAAATACACATGGCAAGAAGGACTTTATTTTCAACCTAGAATTTTCTATCCACTAAAATGAATTTTTTGCCCCAGATAAATAATGTATTCTTGTTTATTTAGGTACCATTTCCACATTTCAATAAGAGATAACCCAAACCAAATGGATACCAAGACACCAATTTATTTCACCATGTTTGATTAATATCTCGTATTTGGGAATCCACTAAATGGTAGAACCTACCTCTAAGGTCATTAAGAAGTCTATTTTATCATTATTCAACCAAGACCCTAAGATAGAAAAATATAGGTTTAAAATGTATAAGGTATTATTTAGCTTTCTTTTTAATTTTATAAAAATAATAGACTATCATCAATAAAATATGAATTAATCAAAACAACATTCTATGACTAGTAAATACTAGATATAAGTTGCATTTGAATGGCTCTTTGTAATAAATAGCCCAAAGAATCAATAATGAGCACATATTAAAAAGGTGAAAGAGGACAACCATGTCTAATAGATAATTATAAAGGAAAATATAGAGGACAACCATGATCTTTTTGAGAATGAGCAAGTAGTGTATTATATCATAAGTTTTTTCAAAATATAGCTTGATTATTAGTGTATTTTTGCCCAATTGTTCCCTTTCACTATTTTCCCATACTAGGATAAAATTATCAAGAAAATATATCTTTCTATAAGAAAACATTTTTTATCTCACAATACCCTAAATGATTGGTTTTATTCAAATAGTCAAATCCCTCCATATATTATTTTTAAAAGTATTCAATAGTTTAATAAGGCTCTATCCATAAATTATGTCTTCATTTCTTCACTTGGGAAGAATTTTGATTAATCTTATATTGATGCTCATACCCAAAGTTTATTTTTCAAATGCTTCCAAATAGATTAGATAAAAATCATCTTGAATGTATGGCCACATAGTCTAGTAAAATTCCACAAGCAGTCCATCAATGCTTAAGCTTTTGTTATGTGCCTATTCAATCTCTTCAAAACAAAGAAGCTAGTCCAAAATCTAGCGATAATTGAGATCATTTTTTTAGGAATAAATTTTTTAACTATCTCTTCAAGGATTTCTTGTATATTTTTTCCATTTACTTTCCTCTTAAATATATATTTTTTCATAGAAACCCTTCAATAATAAGGTTATCTCAAAGAGATATGTGTGCAATCAGTCTTCCTCATTAATTGGTAAACAAATTTTCTCCCTCTTATGTTTATAGTTCAATTAATTGAAGAAAAAAGTTCAGCCCCTATTTCCATCCTTAATCAAATGGAGTGACCCAACACTTATTCTAGCACATTATCCTCTACAAGTGTCATTTTGTTGCAACTAATTTTTAGTAGAAGCAGTAAAATATTAAACCACAATGGTGTTAAGATTAGAAATAAGCTAAGCATGCTACAATTTCTCTTCAAGATATTTTGTCTATGTTTATATTAATCCAAGTTATTCTTCTATCAAAGAAATGAAGGAATTTAGTTCATTAAGAAAGGGAAACACACCACCACTCAATCCATGATTCATGTTCTTGTAGCTTGGGGATGGATTCCTAATTCCCATTAGAGAAACAACATAATCTTAACTTTTTAAGTTTGAAGTAAATTTGAAGGGGATTTGAGAGGGTGGAGTAGAATGAGAAGGAGGGATGGAGCAAAAGGATGAAAAAGTGATCAAAAAATATAGCAAAATAATCTACCTATAGAAAATTACTAAAATGAGGTGGAACTAAAGGAAGATTGTGAGATTTATATAAAATATGTCCACCTTGTTAAGTTTCTTATCCACTTGAGCTCTATAAATAGACCACGTGAACCAATTTTATACATGACTTGAATATCTATCATGTAGGGGGTCAACCACACCCAAAGAATTGTGAGAATGAATCCAATTTTTAAATTTATCTTGATTCATTTTAATATGGTTATACTAACTACATGATTAATATTGTGCTCCACCATTTAAAGTCTCCTCCTAAAAAATAATTTATATTAGGAATATTTTTAGACGTTTAATCCCAAAGCGTAGCATGTTCTTTGGCATCATTAAGAGCATATTTAAAAAAGCAAAATATAATAGTTTGTCTATTGAAGAATGTAAGAACAAAAAAATAGCTATGTGAAGGGTCTTCAACTTTATCAATAACCTATTTGGATATCCATGAAGACATCTATATAACAATTCCTCTACTTTCATCATTATAAGAGGTATGCAAAAGCAAAGTAACTTTTCATATATTATGAAGAGCAGCATCAAGACAAACATCACTTAATTTGGCTTCTTGAAGAAATATGCTATTAGCCCTCCATTAATCAATAGCCTCTTTTACTATATTCTTTTGAAGAGAGAGAAATCCTTCTTACATTCCAAGAAAATATGTTGCAATTCATAATGATGGAGGGATGGTTTCATCATCTAAATGCAACAATCCAAAGTAATTAAATAGTGATATAATATCATTATTGTTTTGATTCCTAGTAGTAACTTAAGGGGATATTGACATTTGACACTCACTAGGAATTGAGGTAAATGATCAATTGAAAAGATCTAATGAAGAGGAGAAATGAGAAGGAGAGCAATCATGAGAAGGAGAAAGTTGTGTACAATGAAGAGGGGGACTAAAAGGTTATTTCCTTTTCTTAACAATCCTCCAACAATCCATCATTACTACATCTCTTTAGAATGAGGGAGCAATGATTGAGAGTAGGTTGAAATGACTAAATGAATTGCAAAACAATAACCTATCAAATATCCCTTTTTATTAGAAAAAATGCATTAAACTTATTTAATAAACTATTAATTATTACATTTCAAAATTAAAACCTCCAACTAATTAAATCAACTTCTACATAAACTCAAATCCTAAGATTTAATAATTTAAATTTCCACAATAGAATATTTTTATTTCTCATACTTTTGTATGGTCAGAACATCTATCACATGGAGGCCACCCACTCAAATATTTTATAACCACTAAATATATGTGAGAGTACGACTGTCCCCAAACTATAGTACTAGAAAATTGAATGCATTGTAACCTATGGACATTCAATAAAAATTGTTTAAAGAGCACCCATATGATGTAAGCTCTTACGTAAGGCTTGAAATAGTGAAGAAACACTTTTTGAATAGGTGGAGAGCTCTCTTAAAGGAGCATAACGTCTAAATTAGATGTGAATATTATAATTTTTTGTTTTATTTTCCTTCCATAGAGACGAAGGGGCATTCTTCAAATCTATATGAAAGGAAAATAAAATGTCCATAGAGTGTTTGGTTAGGTTTATTTATACTACTTTCTTTTACAAAATAATATAATAAGTAAAATAAATATAAAAGTTAAGAAAAGAATTAAAATTAGAATTATATTATGAAGTTGATAGGAAGAGGGTTAAAGAAATTTTGTTTTGAAATCTATTGATTGTAAAGATTGGTAGAAAGTTGGTGAACATTTTGAAATTCCTATAGATTAAAAGAAGTGATTCTAGAATTTTATTAGGTGGTCTCAATCAAACATTCATGGAGGAGAGAACCAACAAGCCCAAGTATTTGGGACTCCCACTCGTGTCCTCCAAGGGCATGTTAATGAACCATGTTATTATGCTAGTGACCTTTACTTGAAAAGTGTACTACCAATTGTTTGTCCTACAAGTTATGCCTGTAAACATGAAACTCATGCTTCTAACCCCTAGGTCACATTCCCAACCTCTAATTGATGGTAGCAACCCTATGTTGTATGAATCAATAAAATTATATGATCCATCACTAAAATTTCATGATTTTGGCAATGCTTGCAAATATTAGCATCAAACAAACTATAAAGATAAATGACTTGCAAATATCATTCCCTATTTGGAAATTTTTTAGACTCAACAAGTAGCAAAGAATTTTGGGGTGTGTGAGGCTCTAATAGTGTTGATTTTGATTTGGTGGTGGGTGCAATAATGACGTGGAAAACTCTAAGGATGATGACAAGTGTGTGAGTGTGTGTGCACACACATGCACGCTTTATTCAATGGAAGAGAATAAGAGATGGATTCAATAAGGTGTAACTACTATGAGGAGAGGAATTTCTAAAGTTTTAATAAAGTATTGCTATGGATAAATTAGAGAATAGAGATACTTGTAGATGAGTACCAATAGATTGTAGTAGAATTTAAGAAAGTGTAGGAGAATTTGTAAGAGATAGCTAAAGAACAAGCAAGGTCAAGGGAGATTAAAATTAGGGTCCCAATTCATTTTTATAAGGTTTGATTATCAAACTACCTATTAAAAAAGTAGTAAGCTCAAAATATTGAGTTTTCAAAATGTGTATTTAACAGTGTACACTATTGCACCTATGTTGATGTTCTTGAAGATAGAATTTTCCGAAGTGATGAGAATGGGTAGGAGACACTTGGGGATACATGTTCAGATTACATGACACCATGATGAACAGTTTTAGGTAAAAAAATATTTTGAATGTCCTAAAAATATGTCTAACAGATTATTTTTACAGGTAATTTCCTCAACAATTTATTTTTACACGTAAAATTTTAATTTATAAAATATTAACCAACACTTACAAAACCTAGATTTCTTCATATTTTTCAACAATAATGACAATGGGAAAAAATGAGAATACCCGCAATTGATAAATTGATTTTAAAAAATTTGCTTATTCTTGATGGCATTTGAATACATCAAAATACACTACAATAGTAACATAAATAGCAACATGCACAATAACACATATTAAAAATATTAAATTGAGAACTACAACAAACAGTTATTGATTATGAAAACTTATGATAGTTAGAACCTACAACTCATGAAGCACATTCATAACCTATGAATGATATAGTCATACCAAATCAAAGGGGTTTCATCCTTTGATTATTAAAACCAAAGGATTTTTTTCTCTAAACTCCCACAAATCCAAGGGTTTTCATCCTCGTATTTGATTGCTTTGAACATAAGGGTAAAAATAATTTTGACAAGGGTTTTTGGTATAGAATGAATAATAATCCTAAATGAGTGCATTTACCCCTTTAAATAGTTAAAGTTAATGGTTGATAATGAGTTCCACCCAAATGAGTGGCTCAAATCATGTATGCATCAACCATTTTAATTATCACTTTTTTTTATCGTTGAATTTTCAATTTAAATTTGCCTTAACCACATAGGTCAAATATTTATGACTTTTCCCAAATCACACTTTTGCACTTTTGGAAAACTAGCAAACCTATGAACCTTATCACATTTGCATAAAGTTCATGAACCTGCAAACTTTGTAACATTTAGAACTCCTTCACTTGTTTCCCTTTTCTATTACTTTTTACTTCCTCTCTTACTTCTCTTCATTTTGTCACACTTTTGGTCATTCTTCAAACCTATCATCTTTTCATAAAGTTTGTGAACTCACTGAACCGTAGATTTTTGGCACCACAAGGCTCTCTAACCCTTCTAGGGTTTTGCACCTAAAAGGAGAGAGGTAGGCCAAAAATGCTAGCTAGGTTCATTCAAATTATGCAATCTATTATGTTATTTAGGCTAAATGAGATTATCTAAATGCAACTAAGCTAAGAAATTAATTGATTAAGCATGCAAAACTAGTGAAATATGAAATGTTTGAAAACACATTGTGTGATACAAAATCACCTAGAAACAAATGTAAAACTAAACAAAATTGAACCAAACTGAAAGTGTGCACCTGGAATGTGGATGGAGACTGGAAACTACTTCTAGAATGTTGTTGATGCTGATTTTCAGGCCTGGTGGGACTCATTCGCCATTCTAGGCAAATCAGTCTTAGTTTTGCAAAACTGTGTCGGAACCTATTTCGGACAAAAGGGTATCTAAAAATGCAGAAAACTCAAAATTGAGCTGGAAGTGGGACTCATTTGCCACTGATGGTGAATGAGTCCACTTTTGAATTTCTAAATATTCAAAGGTGGAATTTGGAGCTTCTAATCTGCACTTTAGCTTCCTACAAGTGTCTGCTTCCGAAACTTTGATTTTCGAACCTAAAAATGAATTTTTGTTGATATTTTGAATTTTTTTAATGAAGAGAAGACTTGAGTAACCTTGTAACTTGATCTTCAATGATTTTCAAGCTTCCAAGAGTCCTAAATTTGCAAACAAACAATACAAGAGAGAGAAAATTTGGATGTTAGGGCATGCGAGTTTGCCTTGGTCAAACCCCTTTTAGGTAGTTAAACCAAAATGATGAAAGAATGGAATGAAACATGAAACAATGGAGTTTATTACCTTGCCATGATGTTTGATCTTGAAATTTTGCAGCAAAACATGAAGAATTTTCCCTTGAATGTCTAAAAATTAATGTCTTGGTGACTTGAAATGAAGAAACCCTAAGTTGTTGGAGAAGATGAATGATGAATGAATTGTACATTGAGTTGAGAGATGTAAATTAGGTCTTAGAAGGTTGTATTTATAGGAAATTCACCTATTTTACTCGTTAATACCTCATCACAGGGCGACATGAAGTAATATCAAACTCAAATTTCACTTTTTCCTACTCAAAGGTCAAAATTGGGCCAAATGGGGCTTTTTCACCACACATGGCGAATGGATCCCACCTATATGGGACTAATTTTCCATGCATGGTGAATGGGTCCCACAGGGGCGATTTTGACAGCTCAGATGCCAAGAGATAAGGAAATAAGGTCTAAATTGCAACTTTTTCAGGTATTTGATCAATTTAAGCCTCAGGATGCAAAATATGGGTTAATAGGGGCCTATTAGTGATGATGTAATGTAAATTAGGGCTTGGGACAAAAAATTCAATGTGAAAGTGTAATTAAATACACTTTACGACACTAAAATGAGGTCCACATAGCCTATGAAGACACAAAAACCAATGTGAATGTGCAAGACACATTACAACACTAGCTTAACATTAAGTTTATTTCACAAGCCTTCTAGATTGATGTAATAATGTTATTAAACACATTTTATAGTGTTGAATTAGGGATAAATGGGTTCATTAAGTCTAGAAAAGCATGAAAGTATCTTACAATACCTTTACAAGACATCAATAAAAGCATGTTATTTAATTTGCAAGGGTCCAAGACCTAGTGTGGATGCATAAAATGTCTCACAACACCAAATCAAGGCCTCATTAAGTCCAATTTATCATGAATTAATCCCAATTCAAACAAAGGGTACTTTTTTCTACGACACACTCACAAACTTTGTAACATCACAAACACAATGCCTTCTTCCTCCTTGTATCACATTTCTATACTTTTCACAACCTTTGTGATATTACAAACCTAGCAGCTTCTTTCTTCTCTTTGCACACTTTCCTTTAGTTCTCAAACCTTCAAAATTTATGACATACTCAACTTACCTTTATTTTTCACACTTTCAAGGAGTTTGCAAACTCATAAACTTAGTGACAAACAAAACCTTGCCACATTTTCACACTTTTAGTGAACTAGTGAACCTATGATCCAAATGAGGTAATGTGGTGTAAAATTTAAAGGGTCAAAGTTTGGGGTGTCATGGAAAAGGTACTTAAGTAAAGGAAATTCCAAAGCTCCAATCCTAAAAGGTAACTTAGTGTAAGTATTGGGAAGTTGAGATTTAACCTAAAGGGGTGACAGTAAGGAATATTGTGAAACTCCAACAAGGGTAAGGGAAAGAGTGGGGTTTTTGAGAGGGGATGATGGGATGGAGAACTCTAAAATCCCAAAATAGAAAAGGGAAAAATTGATGGAGGCAAGGAATAGGTGAGAGGTTTTCTAAGATATCAAGATTTTATATCCCAATAGGGACAAAGGAGCAAGTCAAAGTTGGGAGGAAAGGTATTGTCAAGACCAACAACTTCAAAACTCTAACAAGTCGCACACACAAAATTTTGAACCCAATCGGAACATGGGGGGTGAAGAGAGAGAACACATATGTATACTTTGATCAAGAGAGACATTGAAAATAGGAAATATACCTTTGGTCTACAAACACAAATTAATTGAAAAGGGGACATTATAGGGGGTGGACACTAAAATGAGTGTGTTATATAGACTGAAAATATGAAGTATATAATTTTTAACTTTACATTATCATAGACACTTATAATACTATTATGCTACTAATTATAAATTATAATATAATTGAAAGAAAGAAAAATAGAGAACCCTAGGTCTACTACGTAAACCTAAGATTCAAATGGTTAGGTGGATGTGGGGTATTTTCCTATATTTCATTATGATGGAGATTAACAAGGTGAGTAGATTGACTTTCAACCATGAAGGTGAGCCAATCAAACCTAAATCTCCATCCTATTTAGGATTAGAATGATTTGGAATTGATTTGCAATGATTAACCTAATTAAGCTATATGACCTAGTATGAAAAATGTAAGATCCCATAAATGCACAGACTGAAACAACTTACAAGAAGATCTAGGAAGTGTATATTAATGTGCACCTGTCATCAGAATTTTGGTCTAACTGTTGTACAAGGACATAGTCACCCTAGGGTACATATGGGTCCTTGTAGACCTTTTTTTAATGCTTTTGGGATCCTCTGATGACATATTTGATGTCTTGATTTTTGGTTGCAAAGTTGTCAGAACACTATTAGATAATTTTGTATATGAGTTTCCATGAGTAGATAAGTTGTAGGGCATCAAATGCAACAATAAAAAAAAATTCTTCAAGCTTTCTTCAACCCTCTTCAAACCTAAGATCTACACATTCACAAAGAGAAGAGATATTGTATCATTTAGGGGCTTGTCTTGGTCAAACCTTGTGTTAGTGTTTCCACCTCCACAATGGAAATTCAATGATAAATGGATAAATGAAAGGAAGGAATGATGGAATCACAAAATTTTGCAACTCACCACCCTTCAATAGCTTCCTTGAAGGACTAAAGTCATACACATCACCTCAAGGTCTTGGATCTTGCTTTCTTGATTGCTTAAACTTGTTTGGAGACCCACAAAAGTGTTAGTCTTCATGAAACTATGATAAAATAAACAAATATGAACTCACATAGGATTTGACATGATGTTAGGATCAATTGTTGTAATAAAGCTCTGGAATTTTGCTCTTGACTTGCTTGATAGTGCTCTTGACAATAATTGCTTCAATGATTTTCTAGATAGATCTTGTTAGATTTCAAATGATGCAATAACTGGATATTTATAGGCATTTCTCTAATTTCCCAATAATTAAATCCCATTAGACGACATTTGAAATTTGAAATTTGAATGTTAAAATGGCCACTCGGACATGTCCAAAATTGGTCCCTGACAAAATAGGGGGACGCCCTAGGGTGAATGGGTCTTGTCCCTATTTTTTAGGACATTAAGTGTCGGGGAAAAATAATAATTGGATGCATTTGTTCAATGCTTGCAATTTCTCAAAAAGTGGTACAAATGGGCTATAGAATGCATAATTTAGGAAATTAAGTGGTCAATTAGGCTCAATAATTTAGGGGGGACAAAACATAGAGTGAAATTTTCAAGGGTGATAATTTATGGCACTGCATTTAGACCCCACTTTAGTGAGAGTATGAACTTATGCTCAAAATCACACTAAAGTAGAAAATCTATGTCAAGAGGGGTCTAATTGTCCACATGTTGAAGAGATAGGATGACTAAGGATCTAGGGAGGGTGTGCAAGCCCTCGGGATCCAAGATCCCAGGGCAAACCAACATAAGCACAACATACACAAACATACATGTCAAAAGACATAAAGCATACACGACGAAAACACATGACCCAACTTAACATATAAATCATTACAAAATGAACACAAACATAATGTAAACAAAATGCAAACACAAATAAAACACACAAAATATAACAAAACACAAGGTTAGTACTAAAAGATTCAAGTCGATCGGGAAAAGAGATCTCGGTCTTAAATTGTCTCAAATACCAAACCTCATCCATTGAATAAATGTGAGTTAAGAGAATGCTCCCATTATAGTAAGTTGTATTATTATGCCACATCACTCATGAGCCACATGGATCTACTAGTTAGCAAGTTGTGTTATGCTAGGTGTCCATGCAATATGATGAGTTTCACAAGGATAGAAATTTGTGTTATGTTAAACACCCATGAAACACATAGCTCTACTTGCAAGCAAGGTGTGTTATGTTAGGTGGCCATGTTAAAAAGGGTTTCCATGAATCAACAAGTTGTGTTATGCTAAATCCATGAACCAAAGGCATTCATGGCTCACACCATAGAAAAGTTTAATATTTTCTAGGTGAATCACAAACTAGAAGGCACATGGGCTAATGAAGTCTGATATTCACTAGGTGAGCTCCCAAGACAAGGTAGAAAAATGAGAAACACACTAGGACTAGTGAGGACCGATTTTCACTAGGTGTGCACCCATGTCAACCATACCAAGAGGTATAGCCCCGATAAATCAAATAGGGTGCTACAAAACTGATCAAGATATTATGCCAACACAT
This sequence comes from Sequoia sempervirens, assembly GCA_007258455.2. NCBI lineage: Eukaryota > Viridiplantae > Streptophyta > Pinopsida > Cupressales > Cupressaceae > Sequoia > Sequoia sempervirens. Next base: position 18,947 of record VDFB02295818.1, read on the forward strand.
CACTAATTTCAACGCATGTAAAAAAAGTGAAGCAAAAAATGCCAAACTCACCTAGAAGGAGGTGTAAAAAATCACCTGAGGAGGCGCATAAACGACAAAAAGATAAGGCTAAAACCTCTTGAGGGGTGCTATAACAAAACCATCACAAAAGGTGATTTACAAAAGTACACTTTCCTTAATACATGAAAGTTCACACTTTAAGGAACATCACACATGACATCACAACCAAGAGAGGACAAGTTGTGGAATAGAAACTCGCACCTTAGGGCATACTAACCATAGCATTACCACCAAGGGGAACATCATATTCCAAGAAAGGTCACACTCCTAGAGAATATCAAGTCCAATATGCCCACAAAGGAAACACAAAATAGATTAAGAAAGCCACACTTGCATTGCCAAGGTCACACTTCCTAGGAGATGTATACAATCATCACTAACAAGGAACCATTTCACATGCAAATAATAAACGGGGGAATATATGCCCCCCCTTAAAATGTTAGTGTACTTGCTACACTAATGTTTCAAGGAGAAACAAAGGGATCCCTTGCTAGAAGGAATGCACCTAACACAAAGCTACCTAACCCCTTGCCCCCCAAGTGTAGGGACAAAAGGTGAGCCAAAGATGGGTGGTGATACGTTGCTCCTTGAGAAATGAAATATGATTGCATAAAGAATAGTTTATATCCATATGTATGGTAGTGAGCATGTTATAATACTAAAAATACCATATGGGAAGGAGAAAATTATATGAATGTTAATCTATCATACGTTCAACTTGATCATCGTGAAGATTAAGTTCTCTCAATTTCTTCTTTAAAGCACAACATTTGTTTGTATGGTGTCCACATAGTCTATGATATGCACAGTAGGATATATTTGTATTCTTTTGTTTATTGGTTTTTCATTCAGGAATAGCTGGTAGTATAATTAAACCCAAGTCTACAAGTGCAACTAATGCATGTTTAGTCTTGGATATAGGATGTAGGAAATATAATTTCTTAACAAAACTATGGACTTTGTATTTCTCAGTTGGTGCTCGATAAATGTTTGATGCAAAGGTAGAGGACCTTGGTAACATATGCATTTAGTGTCTTTCAATGTTGTTTGTTCCAAAAGGGGATGGATTTCATATTCATTCTTTATGCCACATCCTTGTTCTGTAAAGATCCTAAATCATTGTTCATATATTTATTGCAAGTTAATGGTTGTGTTTGTAACTTTGTGCTCATATGCATGGAAAAAACACAGTGAGGATTAGCTCACATATATATGAATATCAATACTAAATATAATTAGGCTCACCATTAAGGGCTCACTGCCCAAAAAAGAAGAAAGGCTCATTGCCAAGGGCTCACTACCCAAAGGACTCACTATCTAGAAGAAAGAAGATAGAATAAACCATCATAGAGAGATTCACTATCTCAGAGCAATAGGAAGATCCACCACAACTCTATTCCATCTACAACCTTTGGCTCAATGCCTCCAACAACTTCAAGCACACTGAAAATGTAGACACCTTCTACTCAATGCATCTAGATTTATAGGCATTTAAGCTCATAAATGTCGCAGGTGCATTCGTCAAACCAAAGGGTAGAACTGTAAAATCATAGTGTCCATATCTGGTTTTGAATGTAGTCTTAAAGATGTCTTCATCCTTAATTCTCAACTGGTGGTATCTAGATCTCATATCAATCTTATAAAATACAACAAGTTCCCTCATTTGATAAAATAGATCATCAATGCATGGTAACAAGTACTTATTCTTTATCGTAGCTTTGTTAAGCATGTGATAATCTATGCACAAATGCAAGGTACCATCCTTCTTTTTCACAAAGATTATCAGTGCTCCCCAAGGTGAAACACTTAGTCTTATCAACTACTTAGACAACAATTCATCCAATTGTGCCTTAAGCTCCATTAGCTTTGTTTTTTTCATTCTATAAGGTGCCTTGGAAATAGGTTCAGATCCTGAAACTATATCAATAGAGAAGTCAAATATCCTTTTCGGTGGCAACCCACGCGAATCATCTAGATACACATCCGAAAACTTTCTCAGTATAGGATACTCTCCATATCTGAGATTCCAGTTTCCTCCATTTCACCATCTTCCATCTCTTGGAAGCTCAGTGACTCCAAGTTATCAAGGTTCTCTTCCAGCTTTTCCATCTTGACTGCAAAGAGTTTGCACCCTTTCTTCTTAGCCCTTAACAATTGCATTGTAGAGATTTGACGAATCTTGACCTCTCTAGGTATCCCTTGAAACTTCACTTGATTACCAAGATCATCTAAGAATTCTACTATTTTAGCATGGCAATCTACCTTAGCCCTATGTCTCCATAACTAGTTCATACCTAAGATAACATTATAGGATCCTAAAGGTGCAGCATATAGGTTCAATTCTATAGAAAAACAAGGTAGCTCTATCCTAGCTTCGAACAAACATTGTTCCACCTTTGCTCTTGTCTGATTTGCATACTCTACATCCCAAGACTTTTCCATGCAACCAGCCTTTCTAGATATTTTCTTAGCTACTCTAGGTGAAATGAAATTCTCAGTTGTACTAGTATCTATAAGTATAGAAATGAGTAACCTAAGAAAAATACCTAGAGCTTCAATTGGAGTCACTTGATACTTCGCCTAGTGATCGTCCATAGTTGCATGTATCTTTTATTGAAACATCACTTGTTGGGTAGGTAGTGGATTAGCATAAGATCGTGACCCAAAAGACCTATTGGGACATTCTCTAGCATAGTGGTCTCCTCCACATGTAAAACATCCAGTATTTGGTCCTTTCTTCCTTGCAGGTTCTCCAAATTTACTAGCATTTCCACCAACATTGTTGGTATTCCCACCATTGGAACTATTCCTCTTATGTTCCCTTTTTTATTCTTTTCCACTGTTACAGGATCCTTTTTCCCCTTTCTTGGGTACATTTTGCACAACTTCCACCTTCTTTGGAGTTGGTTTGTCTTGAACTCCTGCAATCTTCTTATGGTTTATGTTTTCCTGGCAGATGGAGATATCCTTGAGCTTTTGTTCTGGTTTAACCACTTTCTCATACATGAGATCCATAGTAGCTGGACCGTGCACATCCACCTCTCCTTCGATCTAACTATTAAGTCCCATGATAAATTTTCTTATACGGAAGTGTTCATCCTTCTAGTACATAGGAACATAATGCAAAAGACAAGTAAACTTCTCCCAATACTCATTGACTGTCATCTCACCTTGTCTCAAACTCTAAAAATTCATGAGTTTTTGGTCAAATATAGAGTTGGGGTAACCATCTCTTAATAAAAAATTCAACAAATTCACTCCATGTCAGTTTCCATGAGATAAGATTGAGTTCCATCTTTTTATTCATCCACCAGTTAGAGGCTTCTCCTACTAACTTATATGCTCCCCATGCTGCTTTGGTGACCTCAGTATAATTTTGAATCTCAAAATACTTCTCCATTTACACTAACCAAGCCTTAGATTCATCTCCGCTAGCACTTCCCTCAAACTTAGGTGGGGCGATTTTCTTCATATCTCTGGAAAGTTTAGAGGCCATATGCTTCCTATTAGTTTCCTCAAATACAGAAGGTGATTTCTTTCTCTCATGATCATGAGTTTGATCATGTTGGTGAGAATATTTTTCTCCATCATTTTCATTATTCAAAACTTCCTTCTGAACTCTATCCTTTACCCTTCTTTCTTGCTCTAGGTTTTCCAACCTTGCTAAGATTTGGTCCAGTCTAGCTTCAACTCCTACTAGTCCTTTCCCAAATTCTTGGCTTCTGCCAAGATTGGTTCATGTTCTCACCATCTTCACAAGAACGGTTTATACCTGAAGGTACATCCATGTTAGATTCAATCATGTTATCAACTATCCTATGGAAAATATTAGAATGAGCTATCAATCACACATAAGGAATTCAACATAAGATTAAGCACAAGCTTCCGATAAACACATGATTTTATTCATTTCTCAAGGATCTCAATATCCTTTTTATTACATGGAGTGACTATTCAGATAGTCAAGTGGAAAATATCCCTCAAATTCACTCTCTGGCACATAACTTAATGGAGTATACCCTATAGATTAAGATTGTTGCTCATCTCTCATTTGTTCATACCTATCCTAGAATGGATAATAACCTTCAGATTTGTCATCTAATACATAGTTGTGAGGTACATAACCCTCAAACTCATTACTCGAGGAAATTACAATTACTTCCACCATTGGAAGAATTTTAGGGTCCCTAAAGATAAATGTCGGACTGACACTTCCTTCTAAGGGCATATCCCTGGAAAGTGATAAAGATTCAGACTTCTCTGGTGAGATGGAAGGTAGGTAGTTATACTTTTCCTCTATCTTCATCTTTCTCTTCACATCATTGATTCAAGAAAGAGTGTGACTGAAGGTTTCAGTGTCACTTAACCAGATGGCTTTATCGTAGTTGGTACCCTCACTTGTTCTAGCAATGGCCTCTCTTTCCTTCTTGGCCTTGAGGTAGCACTCATTCTCGATTACTGACTTCCTAGCAATTAACCTGAGACAAACCATCCTCGCACAAGGATTTCCAAACATTAGATAATGTTGGACGAAAAGTATGATGAGCTCATAGGTTCCAGAGCTAAACCTGTTAGCTTTGATACAACATGTAACATGTCAACTGTTCACTAAAGTAAATTTTCATAATTTTTCACTTTGCGAGTAAATAAAATATGTAATGAACCATTGTAATAAAAAAATTATTTTCTTTATTGAGAAAAAATGAGCATAGATGTCGTAACAATAATCAACATGATTCCATTTCAATATAATACTTTCACGAATTACAATATTCCAAGAATGTGTACAAGTATATACATAGCTCAACCAAACTTCAAAGCAAATAGATATAGATGGTCCAGGATCCGCCTTTCAAATCTTGGTCTTTTGTCGCTTGTTGAGGAGGAGAAGCATCACTCAAGTGCTTTTCCACCAACCACAGACTCATATGCGGTCCCCTGCACAACTATCATATGATAGGTGGTCCTACCCTTCAACAAAGAGATTGGTGGAGTAACCTCATACGACAACCATACTGAGCTTTAGTGTTGTGTGCTACACGACTAGAACTTGTAACCCTACAAATTGGAACTAGCATGCACTACATGGACACAGTGAACTGATAATGGAGCCAAAGGAAATCACACTACTTTGGCCAAAGTGTTCTCACTCATTACTTAGAGTGATAGTCATTCTATTCACTTACACTAGACTTAAGCTTGATTTGACTTTAAGGCCACTATATTCTATGCATAGGTATTTTCTCCAATGGGTAATCTTTAACCCCAAAAATAGCCTATCCCTTTTCTTACAAACTCTATGGTATTTCTACTCACAAAGTATATGAACAAGCTCCATCCCTTCAATGGAAAATCAATCCCAAGAGTAACCCACTAGCTATCTAGTACAATCAAATAACTTTAGCTATGAGTAACCCTTAAGATACCCTTGTTTAATCATATCTAGTATAACAATACCTATGACAAACAATCCCTCCTATTATGGATTAATTACAAACACTTTCACAGAAAAGCATAAAACAACTTATATTTCCATTCCAAAGCAAATGCTATAATTCCCTAATGCAAGTAATCTCAAGTAGATCAAATAAAGCATTCAAGATTCAATCTTTCATAAACAAAGACAAATAAAGGAAGGTTATATCCTCATGCCTATAATATGCTTATCTAATTAACTGACTTGGTGCGCAACTTTCCAATAGCATCTTACTAGCTTCACTTTGACCTCACAAGCAATACCTCAATAAGACCTCTCTCACAAGTTGATAATATGCTCTCACAAGTATGACTCAAACAAATATAGCTCTTCACAAAATACTCAAGGCTCTCACAAAATACAACAGAATGCAATTGCATAATAATGTAGAGTAGTGTGTCCCAAATGAGAGTATAAGCCTC
>VDFB02295819.1:0-25497 GCA_007258455.2 Sequoia sempervirens
GGCAGCAAACTTACATTATAATCATAAATCTAAAAATAGAAAGGGTTAAATTAGATCACCATCCACAACCAGACACAATTGATTGTCTAAGCCGTAGCATATCTTGCTATGTGAGTTGATTCTTTTTAGAAAATTTCGGTAATATTTAAAGACTACCTGAAAATATGTCATTATGTTTGTTGGAAATGTACAAAATGGATTTGTTGAAAAGGCTTTATTAGAAATAAACACATTATCTTAGTCTAGAATTTATTACCTATCAAGAATACATTGAAGATAAGTCAGCAATTATCTTTATCCTACGAGACTTCCATGCAAAGGGACAATTCACTCTCAATCAAAACAATGTTCTAATCAATGTAAGTTGTATTGAACAATGATCAATATATTGTATTACCAGGTACAATCATATTCGACTGTCAAATAGCATATTCAAAGACTACAAAAAAAAGAAATTGAATTGATTACTAACTATATATTCTTTCTTGCAGATAGCTTCCTTCATATATTGAATAAAAAAATTGTACATAATGTTTGTTCGATTTTTTGATTTTCAACTGAATAAGAGCATGCAAGTTGCAACAGTGCCACAAAGTCTCTTAGTGACAGGTAATGATATTTTTGTTTCCTTTCTTATGTTGTCTTTTCTCATTCTATTTTAAATACTAGTTTTTCCAATCAATTGTTCTCAATTTAGACATTATTGCTTGTTATATGATTGCTTATGTAGTAGAACAACATCTTCATAGCCATCTTCATATAAATTATGCAGGAAGCAAGGGATTGCACGTATTGCATTGGGAAACAAAATTGCGAAGTAATGGATCCCTCTTGTTTGAGAGTGTCCCCGACTTCTCATGCGGAACTACTAGCAATAAATCTCCCTTGTTTGGGAGTGTTTCTAACTTCTCGTGTGGAACTACCACCTATGCTGAATGATCCAAAATCAGGACTTGCATTTTATCTATGTAATGGACCTAAATGCAGATTTCAAGCATAAAATTACTTATTAAAGACTGGTTATGATTGTCAACCAAATAATCACTTTGCTTGACAATATATAGCATAAGAAAGTGCCTTATATGCTGTACCAATGGTCTAATCATGTTTTCCTTTGCCAGATATTACGCTTTGGGTTCAAAATGCTTGTTCTGTTCTTTCTTTACTTTTTGGGCCTTTTTAAAAATCACGCTACAAGTTGTGGAAGAATCAAGCAAGAACAACTACATTTTAAATCTTACATACAGGGCTTACAATGTCACTTAGGCATAGATTTTTCTGAGCTATGATTCTGATGTTTTAAAGTGTTTGATATGTTTCTCAGATTGTATAATAATGCAGGTGCAAAATCAAAAGTGTCAACTCTGTTGAATCAATAAACATGGAAGCAATAGAATATATGCACTAAACTTGGACTGGGAAATCTTCATTCTGCCTAGAAATAGTTTTTTTTTTGGCTTGAAGCCATCCCAAGATCTCCTCAAATTCTTCTCTTATCATTTGGTAGGTACACTCACTTGATTTGAGATATTAAAATGTGTATGTACACATACTATAAAGAGCTGGGTATACATGCATGCACAAACTAAATAGATCTGCATATTTGGAGTATATGAAGTTCAAACAAGCTATATCTCCAGGTATGTATACATGTGCATATACCAAGATTTACAACATTTAGGGTTTTTGTTTTAGGGATAGAGAGGATGCCTAGCAATTTCAGTTAAAATGAAGAATGGGCAGTAGCAAAAGTCCTAGACCTATCATTTGCTAGACTGCGAGTGGCAGGAATCCAGATGCCCTTTAACATATTTAATTTGGAAAGATTTTTTTGAGCCCATTTTTAGTTTCAAGTTTTTTTGATGTTTCTCCATTCGTGTAAGAATAAAAATAATGTCAGTTGAGAGATTCAAACCCGAGACAAAAGAGATACGAATAAGAATATGGTTGGTATTTAATGCCTACCATCTTTTGTGAGAGTAGATAGTTGTTGAACACCAAACAATTGAAGAAAATTATATTATATAGTATTCAACGTTTTCTACTCTTTGGTACCATTAAACAATTTCAGTCATCCACAGATATTAATCCATGCCAAAAATTTTATCTTTTATTCTTTCTGCAAGCAAATTAAACAGACCCTTCAATCTTTAAAGCATAAGATTGATGGGATTGAAAAAATAGAAATCGTACAGCCAAATCTTGAGATCAATTTACATCTGAGTAAGGCCTATAATTGGAAACAAATTTTCCAACATATTGGACAATCTAATATTAGATCCAAAAACCCAAAAGGAATTCTCCATTGATATGGACTTCCCTTACATGAATTATATACTTTTGTCAAATGTCCTTTGTACCATCAAAGGTTGATATGAATGTTTGTTCAGATAGTTCACCTTGAAAAAAAATGGGTGAATTATACATGTTTATGATGGCCACGGTTTTAACATTATAGGTTTTGGAAAAGATAAGAAATTATAACTCCACAAAAAAGGAATGGCAACATTGAGGACCAATTTATCACTCTAGACTAAAAATTCTCAAAGCATGTCTATCGCCCTACATAAATTGTTATTAAGGATTGACAATATAAGGTTTGAATTATATACTTCTTCCTCCTTGGCAATGTTATCAAAGTACACCCTATCCCTTCTAACTTCTCTTTTACAGAAGCAAAAAAGGCTCATGTTTTCATTATCAGCTTTGTGCTTAGCTCTCCATCACCAAGGATTTGTAATCAGAATGTAAACATCAGGCTCACACCTTGCTTTCATCTAAATTTACTTATTCGAGACAATAGAATTAAAAATGCTTGAACAAATGTAAAACTATCTAATCTTTACCAGACTAAAGTGCAATCCGTTCATGCAAAAAGTAGCAAAAAAGGGAAGATAATTTAATAGGTCGTTAAAACCAGAAGGGTAAGTGTACGTTTTTCATTGCTTAAAAAAATGAAATGTGTATTTAGTACACTTAAATTGTTTCAATTGTTTATAATCTTGCATGTTTGAATGGAAGATGAGAAAGTAAGCGGCATTCAAAATAGCATGGTAATTCCTTCAGCGTCTTGTCTTGTTCATGTACTGAACTCCATTATTGGCCCAAAAAGCAAGTATAAGAACATTCTCAATTGAATAGAGGTTAAAACAAGCCTTTGATTTCTTATCATCCACCTTGGACTTGATTAACTATGTGCCTAGTTTGAATTAATGTACTAAAAAATTTGAAGAGATTGTAAGAGACAATACCTGGAAAAAATCATTACGAATTAACATTCAAGAAAAGAGACAACAAAACTTCATTGCCCACAGATAAACCAAAAAGAATAGTAGTTTAAAGTCCGAACCAAGAGAAGTGTAGAGAAATATACTTAAAGAATGTTTTACACGAGTATGTTTGAGGAAGCAATCCTAGAATAGTTAAAGAAGAAAGTTTCTTTTTTTAAATCAAAGATAGCAATTGACAATACAGGTTAAGGAATATCATAAGATAGAACTTGAATAAAACTAAAGGAACTCCATTAAAAAGCTAAGAATGCATATAATTTTGAAAACATACCTATAAAAGTAAATAACAATAATTCAATTGAAATAAGAACTTGTGGCACTTTAACTTGCCATCCCAAGCACTTTGAAGAAGCTCGCAGTGGATGCAAATTTAATACAATTATACATAAAACAAAATTCTTGACGGAAGTGTTGCTAAGCAGAATTGAGACCTGCACTTGCAATAGTTCATCAAGCTCTTCAAGGAGGGTACAACTGTACTATAAGTACCCTTAACTTTTTAAGGAGAGTAGTAGGATTTCTTTTGGTCTCACATCTAAATTGACATAATCTTCCTTTGTAGATAAGAACCAATATAGTTTTCGTTTATACAAACAAGAAAAGGTCTACAAGGACAAAAGCCTTGAGTTGTATCGAACAGGGATTGAAAAATGTAAGGAAACCAAATCTAGCTTTCATTTCACATCAAAATTGGGAACAGGAGGAGTGGAGTTGGAATAAAAAATGTCCAAATTTTCCTTCTTCGGTTCCTCTTTTTTCTTAGAAAACCATCTAGTGAAATGCTCTCCCTTATTACTTTCCTCATGGCCCTTATTCCCAAGAAGGTCAGAGATCAAACCTGAGGTGCTTACCTTTGAGAACTCACCACCCATCGACCTACCTACTTGCTGCTACTGTTGATGTGGATCTATCTGATTGGTTGCTGGTATGCCATCCATAAAAGCATAAGGCAACCCTGTTGGAGGAACTCCCCTTCTAGGATAGCCCATCCCCATTGGAGAGAACTGCTCCTCTAACTTTGAGGGTGGTGGTGGGGCCAACATTTTGTTCATGAGAATACCTACGCCTTCAATTAGTTGCCATTAAGGGGAAAGCATGTTTTAGAGGTAATAGTTAATTCCTCCTTTAAAATAGTCCCTTTTTTATTTACTTAGTTGGGGAAAGACTAATTCACCTGACCATGCCTTTCAACTTTCTTTGAACTAGGTTTTTTAAGAACTCTTTATGATGCTAATCTAAAATAACAGTCCCCTTGATTAAGATTAGTAAAATGCCTATATATTTATCTTTATGTATGCATATGTTGAATGAGTGATTACTTTATACGTGAATACTCTCCATGATCAAATAATATTCTTCTCATTGATGATCCAAATGGTATAAGAATTTACCATTTTATACAACATTCTAGCATTCCCATTTGAATAGTTCATGTGTGAATCAATTAAGATTGAATATTTTATACATCCTAGACATGCATGCCATCTAATTTCCAAATCTGGAAGACTATAAATAGCAAAAACTTAAGTTGAAAACAAAAACTAACTCTAGCATAAATTTAGTGACTAAGATATAACAAAATCCTAAAATTATCTTCCAACGTTAGTTTTTTAACTAATGTAAAACAAATTGTGCCTTAAATCTGCAATTGTATCTCATACAATAAAATATATCTCTGCACTCAAACTGCCAATTTTGAGCGAATAGTAGAGTGCCTAAGGATGATTTCTACAACAACAATTTGACTTTGTTAGCCAACAATAAGTTGTTTAAACTGATGCTAATTTTTTTAAAAAAAACTGAATATTGTATACCCACATGATGCATTTTAAAATATAAGTTAAAATTATTTTCTTTTTAAGATTATTGTTGTTTTGAGACATCCATGAAAGTAAGTATAACAAGGAAAACATTGGTTTTTTTACCATTCAAAATAAATAAATGCAAAGGATAAGGTGACCCAAGTTAAGAATGAAGTAACCTACATGTTTTTTCATTTTTATTTTGGGTTTCAATCATTTGATTAAATATGTGACAAATTTTACTTTTGTAAATCTATTTAATAATAAAAAGATAATTAATCATTTATAAATTAACTGACTACATGGTGCATTAAAGGTAGCAAAAACTTGTCATCCAAGGTACACACTAATTAGACATAATTAACACTACTTGTTATGCATCAATTTTTTTTCTAGCATCGAACCTTGGGCCTTTGATGGTTTCTTCAATGTAGATTACTTGAATGTTTTACACTAAATGTTGCATTGGGACTCCCATATTTTGTATTCGTAGTTGGATTCCCATTTTAATGTTGTTCCACTGCATATGTGTTAAAATCATTCTTTAAATTAATAAGCTCAAATTTTACAAAGACATGTTCTTCATTTGTCATTTTTCTACAGTATGCAATAGGTTGCAACACATGCTCTTCTTGCTACACTGACTGATTTCATTTTATTTTTTCTTGTCACAGATCACTTCACCGGAAATGTTGAAGATGCCCATATGCACTTCCAACAAAGGCTCAACCAAATCAAATCTCAAACAACTTTGGTCCTACTAGATGATGTCTACAAAAAACATCCCCTTCAAAACTGTGTTGTCAAATGGATGAATAGTTTCTCATTTCACTACCCTGTCTACTAAGTGCAAACTATGATTTAGGCATTTTCCTTGCAATGCATTATTGTGATTAATCATTTCCATTATGGTCATACCCATCAAAAGAATATCCACCAACATTTATGGAAAATTGGGTGCAAATCATTTAAGTTTTTTGATTAAGCTATGCAAATTTGAAGTGTTTTTTGGGTGTACAAATATTTTCTTGTGTCATGGAAGGTGGATTTTGGTAGACATGTATGTAAAATGTGGAAGCATAGAAAAGGCGTGTAAACTATTTGAATCTCAGGAGAATGATGACTGAGATATTAATATTGTTAGCTATTAACAATGCTGAGAATCCAGAACCACTCATAGACAAATTAAATTGTATATATACATATAGTATTATTATTATACATTATATTTTATATTAATAATTACTAAATACAAATATAAAAATATTTTCATTAATAATTAGTATATTTTTATCAAGTACAAATTAAATAAATACATAAAAGTCTAATAATTTAATTTATCTTGGGAGAAAGAGCAAGAGAGAGGGGAAAAGAAAAAAGAGATAGAGGGGGAGACAATTATATATATAAAGAGAGAAAAACTCAAAAGATAGTGAATTAGATAAAGAGAGATTTACAAAAAAAAAAACAGTCAAAAAGTGAGGTAGAAAGAGATAAAGAGGGATAGACATAAATGAAGGAATATAAGAGATACAAAAGGAAAGAGAGATAGAGAAAAGATAAACCCACTTTTGATTAGTTGTTTCATGCCAACAATCCAAGGATGGTATGTGTCCTTGGGGAGTTATGGTCAAGGTATTGTGTCATTTGATTAAGGATATGATAAATCACCTTTCAGACCTATTTAGTGTACCAATTGCATGCTTAGGGAGACAAAAATATAGAGAGAAAGAGAGAAAAGAGAAAGTGAGAGAAAAGGGAGAGGGAGATAGAGAAAAGATATAAAGAGGTGGAGAAAGGAAACGAGAGAGAGAGCAAGAGAGAAAAGTGATAAAAAAGGAGAAAGAGATGAAGATGGCTCGAGAGAAACAAAGACAAAAATAAAGGGAGAGATAGATAAATATGAATAGATAGAGATATAGGGAGGATGATCTCTCTCTCTCTCTATCATACTTCATCTTTCCCTCCATCGCTCCTACTCTATATTTCTATTTCTCTTTATCTCCCTCTCACTCCTCTTTATCTCTTGCTATCAATGTCTTCCTATCTCCCTCTTTCTATACCTATCTCCCCCCTCTCTCTATCTCTCTCCCTATTGAAAAAATTACGTGAGCCTATCAGTAATTGAGCTTGATTATCTTTGTGTTTCAGAGCTTATATTTCAGGTGTGTTTGCTGAGTACTTAAGGGGGCATTGGGATTTCATACCTCCACCCTCCCCATCAATTCCATTGCATCTCACAACCCACACACAATACACGTCTATAATAATAATTTAACTATTAGGCTTTTATATGTTAATTTAATTTCAACTACATAAAAATATATTAATTAATAAGTATAATAATTTTATATTTATATTTAATATTTTTTATATAGTTTTAATTGTACAAAGTTCACTATATTGTCTTCGGCATACCCATTGCACCCCATAGGTGCGATTGCTAGTTATATTAATATGATAGAACAGTATCATAGATGTCAATAATTTGTAGGAACCATAATCTCAAATCTAAGTAGCGTGGGGTGGTTTGAGGCGGTGAAATCAAACATCACATCTCCTCTTTTCATTCAAAATTTTCTAGGATTTTTCAAATTTACAAGACTTCTTCACTAAATTTAAATCTGTAAATTTACAAGTGGTTACTACATCATTAGTTGATGCTAATTTGTAGTGACAACTTGTTGGTAGTCTTATATACTTGACTCATATTGGGCCAAACATTACATATGTAGTTGGCACGGTTTCAAGATTTATGCAGGAACTTCATGAGCTACATTGAAAAGTAGCTAAGAGGATTCTTCATTACTTTCATGGTACTCTTGAGTTTGAGGTTCATTACAAAGTTGGTTCATCAGTTGAATTGGTTGGTTTTACATATTCATATTGAGTTGGTGATACTAAGCATCACAAGTCCACTTCATGTTATAGTTTTTCACTTGGTTCAGACCCTATTAGTTGTTCTAGCAAGAAGAAGAATGCTATTGATATATCATCCATAAAGGCATATAGTTTATGGGGGATGTTAACTTAGCTACTGAGGCTCTATGGCTTTAGGGAATTCTTTTTGAGTTTGGTATTCCTTTCAGGCAACCCACAATCATCTATTGTGATAACCACAACACTATTTAGATATGCAAGAATTCAGTCTAGCATCAACAATTCAAACACATAGAGATTCATATGCATTATATTCGAGAGTTGATTCATGGAAATATCATTGACTTAGTCTTTTCCCAGTCTTCAAAATGGGTTGCCAACATTTTCACTAAACCCTTTACTGAGAGCAAGTTCATTCATCTATGATCTCTTCTTAGCATGCGGTCTACATTAACAACAACATCTTTGGGGACCTTTCTAGCCTTCCTCTCATCTTATATCTCTTTTTGGAGGATAGTTTTTTCCCACTAAGTTTTCTATCTTACTCCATTTTTGAGAGATTACATTAAATACATGGGTACCTCATTAGGCCTCATAGTCGAGACCCATTTCTTTTGCATTGTACATGGGTACCTCACCAGGAAAGTAGTGGAGATCTATTTATTTTATGCCCACCTAAGCTATGCTTAAAGGGGTGTTAGTGTATTTATTACATTTAATTGCATACACATAGGCATTAAGACTACTTAGGCATCTTTTGACACTTGCTCATGTGAGGTGTTAAGGTAGTTGTGAGTCGCTAAGAGTCCTTAGAGGTGGCGACTCACTTTCGACACCTCAAGCTACTTTTGAGGTAGGTAACTCACCACCACTCCATGAGTGCGGAGTCCTATCCTCATTTTATGGAGGTGGCGTGCCTCCTTCATGCCTATATGTACACCTGGTTTTCCTAATATAGTTTTGTGTTCATTGTACTTGTTATCTATTCTCTAATATTGCAGGTTCTTTCCCTTCTTCCACTAGCTCATCTATTACATTCATGTATTCTACAAGGTCAAAATCAACTACAATAGAAGCTTCAAGAGAAGAGTCGATTTGTTGAAAGAATGTGAAGAAGAATATCAACTTCTAAGAAATAAGTTTGGGATTAAGCAAGCTCCCCCTCAAAAGTAAGAGGGTATTTCTTTAGCTCATGTTAAAGAATAGTTATAGTTAGTGCATATTCCTTCCTCTCCACCATCTTCTCCTTCACAACATTCCTCTTCACCACACACAAATCTTCCTTGAAATCCCACTCCTCCACCTTCTCCTCCTCCATCTTCACCACCACTGAACATAAGATCCAATTCTGTCCCAAGAAATATTTTTCCTCTTATAACTTTAAAAACATAAACAATATCATCTCCTTCTCCTTGGTACATAGAGTCAATATAAGGAAGAAAATGAAGCATTCCCAAGAAGTTTGTCAAAGTTTTGATACAATTGCAACATTGTTAAAGACTACTCCCTAATGAAGGAAGGTCCACACAACTTCTTATTTGATAGTATATTCTTCTAGAAATCAATTTGCAGATTTTGTTAAACTTGTAGTGGATAAAACTGAGGTTGATTTTATATAAATTAATTTTAGTATCACTTGAGTTTAGTTGGCTCCATCTACTTGTGTGGGGATATTCATAATACCCAAGTATTAGCTATACAACTAATTGAAAGATTGGGTAAATAAAAAGAATCTATCAAAAATCTAGAGGATTGGGTAAAGGTATTAACTTGCTATATCAAATCTATCATTGATACTTCTACACAATAATCAAGTGATCAACCATCTAGTTCATTTGATGTGTCTCTATAATGAATAATATTAGACACCATTGAAAAGATTGGTAAGTATCAAGTTTATAGAAGAGTAACAAACAACTTGGTGGAAAATGTTACCCTTAATGCTTTAATATATTGAGGAAGTTATGAATTTGTATCAACATATTCTAGACAAAAATAAGGTAATTGATATTAATTGTCAACTTACAAGAAAAGAAGACGATGTTTATACTTTATTATTGAAATAAGTCTAGGAGATGATGAAAATAGACACAATTATTAAAACTAATGTGAAGTTTCTTTGTAAATCTAAAGAAAACAATTGTCCTAAATGATTGAAAAGTATTAAATAAAAATTAATGGTTCTAAAATAACCTATAAAAGATTGGTCAATGTCTATAATCCCATTTTGATTGACATCATAAAATTAATTGACATCATAAAATTAATTGAATATGTTTTGAAGTTAATATTTTTGAGAAAAATGAAATTTGCTTGCCAAATATTACTATTCTAAAGAAAACCTTCAAAGACATGATATCAAAAGATTTATCTAAGAAAGATATTTTTTATTATAATCCACTTATCTGAAGACTTTACTTACATGGGGATGCTTTTAGCCCTTACATGAAGTTGAAGACTAAGTCAATAAGATTTTTGTTTCTATCAGATAAAGAGAGGAGTTTAACTATTTTAACTACCTAGTCAAATTGATACTGAACTGTTTGGAAATTGAAATGAAACCTAATATTTAAGTTAGGGTAAATAAATAATTTTGGAATAAAAATATTTTGTTTGCTATTTTTTAATACTGTTTCTTTCAATTGTTGTTGTGTTGTGTTTTTCTATTGATTATTGATTATAAAATGTTTTTATTTTTGTATTTTGTTTTTTTAAGTTTTATGATTTTTTAATTTAATTTGGTTGTTATGTTATTGAAGTTACAATAACATATTGGACTTTTTATTTATTGATAATGTTATAGTGTTTGTTTTTGTGATGTTCAAACAATTATTCTAAATATAAAATATAAAATATATTTAGAATTAATGTTTCTATCATTAATTTAACATGTTCAATTGATATTAATATACCTAACAAAACCAAAATCTTAGATGTAGTTTACCAAATACTATGAATTTATTGTTTTGATCACATATCTCAAGATTCATATTTTTTTCTTGTAAATGTATACCATTTGATGTTTCCATGAACCTAAAGATTAAATTCATTGCATATATTATGTCAAGTCTTGAAGTTGTCAAATACATCAAACTAATGAACAATATTTCATCAAATGTTGGTTGTACATCATTCCTCCTATCCTTTTTTATTTAATGTTTGTCTTATTACAATTGATATTATTATTAATTTAGTATTCAACATTCATAATTTCATCAAATCTTTATTTACATATTGGATTTGACATATAAAACTGTCAATATTTATATAGCCCACTTTCTATTTTTTCTTTAATATTTATATTATTATATACATATGTTCTAAACAATTTTATATCTAATTTATTAATTTTCCTATAGCACAATCACTGCTTAATTGAATATTAAAATCATGAATAATTGAATATTTAAAATTATGAATAAAAACTAATAAGTATGAAAGGAAACAAGCCTATTTCCTACAAAACTACTTTATATCCATTATCAAATATAATTTCCAACTTCTTTCGAGTCATTAATATAGACAAACATGAACCATATATATTTTGATTTGCTAATTTTTCTGACATAAATTTCACTTTTGATGGGATTAAAATAACCAAGCATAAAGTGTCAAATTGGATTACAATAAGAAATAATGATATCAGCTATGGAACTAATGAGTTCCAAGTAAATGCTAACATTAAAATCTATACCAAGCAATAACTATGTATTTTATAAACTACTTGCATCCGTAAGTATTCTAGACTAACAAGAAGGATACAATAGCAATGATCAATCGAATTACACACTAACACTGCCAGAAAGTGAGTTTGATTGGGAAATGGAAGCATCTGTGCTATGACTGTAATATGGAAGAGAGTTCCAACTACTACTGGGTGGAGTCCCATCTAAATATAATGTACAGTCAAAAGCTGGTATTGGAATTTCTTCTTCAAGTATTTGGAGAACTTGTCTCATGCCAAGCCTACCTTCTGGGTGAGAATTGGAACAGATCAGCCCCACTTTAAGTACTCTCTCCATCTCAACTTCAACATATTTCCCACCAAGATTTGGGTCGGTTGCATCCATGAGACTACCTGTGGCATGCAACTCTCTTGCCCAATCCACCATAACTGTTTGATTTGATTGAAGCGATAGATCGACAAGTCTTCTTCCGCATGCAACCTCCAACATAAAAATACCAAAGTTGAACACATTTGTGGTGGGGATGGCCTTTCCTTTGTGTACAAGCTCTAGTGCAATGTACCCTAGTGTTACTACCACACGAGTTTTGTGTGAGTTTTTGTTATGCTCGTACAGACGGGCAAGCCCAAAATCCCCTAGCTTTCCATTCATCTCTGATTCCAGCAAAATATTACTATCTACTTGATGTCTTTGTGCACTACACATCGCTCCCACTCTTCGTGAAGATACAAAAAAGCTACAACCACATCTCTGAGGATTCTGTACCTTTGATCCCACTTGAGCACTTTCTTTGGCTTTCCAAATATCAGCTTGTCTAGGCTCCCATTTGGCATGCAGTCATAAAATATGAATAACTGCTTTTCCCACCTTCAGAACCCTTTGATCTGAACAAGATTTTGATGTTGAAGGCGACCAAGACTGGATATTTCTACTATAAATTCCTTCACACCTTCATCGGTTTCTCTAAGGATGCATTTCATTGCTACTTGGAGGTCGTTTGTGGGAAGCACTCCCTTGTAAACCTTACCGAAGCCTTCGGAACCCAAAATTTCTTCCTCCCAAAAGCCCTTGGTTGCAATATGTAGGTCTTTGTACTTAAACCTATGAGGCCAATACTCCATTTCCCATTCTTCGATAAGATATTTGTACCGGCGTTTCTTCAGCCGCACAAGTGATGCTGCCACCACCAAGGGGGTGAGGAAAACACAAGTTGTGCTAATACCAGCTATCAGTCTGGATTTTGAGCTCTTGGATTTTTTGTGTATAAAGGATGGAAGATTAGATGTAATCAGGGACTAGGTTGTTCTATTTGTACTAAAGCTCCAGACCAAGATGTAATTCTCTTCAAAAGTGACTCTCGTAGTTGTTGAGAAACCAATGTAGATTTCTTCTTCTAGAATGTTGGACGATGATATATTTTTCATATATAAGAGTAGTTTTTATGGGCAATCAAGGCCAACCTCCACTATGGTGACTTTGAGCTCATTTTGAAAATGGTTATAATCAATGGGTATGTGCAAGATCATCATGGAAAAAACAAATCCTTAAATGGTGAAAAATTCAGAAAAATCAGAGTTAGGCATCTTGACGTAAAAATTTGAATAAGTTATCTATATTATTTCAAAAATATGTAAGCATAGAATCTGAAGAAAATTGAATGTAATTTCTAAACTACTAGTTTTATTTATAAAAACAAATGTATTTGATGAAAAATTGAAATTTCAATGCAGTAGTACTTAAATTTCATGGAAAAAATAAGAAGTAGGTGTCTGTCTGACCACCCTAACCACTATAAAATGATGATATTTTTTTATAATATTTTAAATATAAGTAGAGGACTCATGTCTCAATGTGATGCATATTTTTTTGTAATTTTTTTCCAAGTAAATAATTAACTATGAATTTTTTATTACTTTTAAAAAATATTAAAACTCGTATGTCTGACCACCTTTTAACTTGGTCAAAACTTCATGAAATTCTTTTTAATCCTATAGTATGTGAAGCATATAATGTGATGCATGTTTCAGATTCAAAATGTGATAATCTTAAAAGCTATAGATGTTTTTCAATCAGCCTATCAATCGACTTTAGTCGAATCAAATAGAGAAATGAATAATAATTATTTATTAAATTCAAAGTAAAAAATAATTTATGTTGGTGGAAAGTTCAAAATCTCCTTTAAAAACCCTTTTTTGTTTCATCAATTTTGGGTATAAAAAAAGTCATCAACCACATACCCTACACATACCCATCATATCGCCACTTTTTGGCCCATCATGATCTTGCACATACCCCAATCCAAGCTTGAATATTATGTTCATTGTCGAGATCCAATTCTTGGAATCGGTTGTTGTTAATCCTATAGCCCATAAACGTAGATTTTGTAGACAAGAGGTCGTTGAGATCCACATCAACATGATTGTTGTTGATATCCCTAAATTCCAAGTTCTTTAATGTGTTGAACTCAATTGCAAATAGATGATTAGAGGCTTGTCCCATAGTTGAAATATTACTAATCAAGCCAAGGTACAGACCTAATAAAATTCCCTCTAGAGATCTGTTGGGTATCATTAAAAATGCCAGTCCCAACCCAGATTGTGAAGCTGAAGAAGGAATAATGCTAAACACAAAAGTTTTGTTGAAAGAAAAAGTTGAATTCAGAGAGCCACGATCTTTCATATGAACAGGATGTGGATAGAAAGCATGACCCATACTATATTGAGATCGTTGATTAACGGAGATGGAAGTGGACTCCATTGAAGCATTACCAAACAATTTGAGGCTCGATTTATTGAATTGGTTGAACATAAAATTTTTCTGGGCCTTGACGATAAGTGAGGTAGGGATAAGGAAAAGTACAAGGACCATGCTCACGCCTTCCACTATCAATTTCCAACTTGAATTTGATTTTCTGTTTGAACTTAAGACATAATCAGTGACATAAAAATTAAAAAACTCAGGGCATATGGCCAATAGATTGAAATATTAATTTTCGTAGAATCCAAAATTGAAATAGAAATACACCTGAGAATGGGAATATAAATTAAGAGTAAACCAAGCTTGCAAAATGGTGCAGATTTACCTTTTTGCGAATTGCAAAGTTTCCATTATTTTTTGCGTATTTTCCCTTCTCACGCCTCAAGCATAATATAAGAATGCTCTTTGGTTATTCGAATCCTGAAAGCTCTCTGGTTATTCAAATATAAACGTAGTGCAGAAAAGGTAACCAAAGTAGAGCAAAAACGAAAGAATCAGATATTGTGAACTATCCACACATTTAAAGGAAATCTCGTGTACCATGTACAATAAGTTAAAGGCTACCTTTCTAGCAAACAAATCAAAAAGTTGATTTTTGACGTTAAATCTTATATGGAGTTATTAGAATCTAATTATTAATTATTGTTTATTTATTAAATTAATTAAATATTTTTAAAACTTTTTTATTTATTTTAATTTTCTAATATTAATAAATACTAGCAATTGCACCTTAGTGTGCAATGGGTACGCTGAAGAAGTGTGGAAGGTCAATTAGGATAAATTTTGGTATATTTTTTGCATACATTTACTAATTACTAATTTTGGTCAATTTAGGCCATTCAACAAATGATGTTGTTTATGCAACAAAGGTCTCAATGGAGAAGTTATAAATTCAAATCAATTATGCATCCACTTACAAGGATCCAAACATGATTCAAATAAAAACCTCTGAATTAGGAAGATAATCAGGCTCCATTACCAATAGGATCATATTATGTTTGCAATAAGGAGGGAGGGACAAAGAGAGAGATAGGGATAGAAAGAGGGAGAGATAGAGGGAGGAAGAATGAGAGAGAGAGAGGGGGTGTATGGAGATGGAGAGAGAGAGGAGAGGGATAGATAGATATGGAAGAGATAAATATATAGAGAGGGTGAGAGAGGGAGAGATAGAAAGATAGAGATAGAGACAGGAAGTGATAAATAGAGCTCAATAAAGATATAGGGAGAGATGGAAGAATAAATATGGAGAGATAGAGATCTAGAGAGGAAAAGAGATATAGATATAGAGGTCTAGGAAGAGGGAGCGGGGAGATAGAGAGAGGGAGAGAGATGGATGGATAGAGAGAGGGAGACATGTCTAGAGATAAAGGGGCGAGAAAAATAGAGGTAGAGATGGAGATATAGCGAGAGAGGAAGAGGGATACAGATAGATAGAGAGATATATGGAGAGGGAGAGGGAGAGAGAGACAAAGAGATAAACCAAGAGAATTAGAGATAGTTAAATAGAGATGGAGAGAGGGAGAGATAGAGATATATGGGAAGAGAGAGAGAGATATTTAGATATATAGGAAGAGAGAGAGAGAGATATTTAGATATATGGGAAGAGAGAGAGAGAGAGGGGGGGATAGGGAGTGAAGGAGGGAGGGAGAGATGGGGAGAGATAGAGATAGAGAGGGAGAGATAAAGATATATAAAGGAAGAGGGAGAGAGATACAAAGAGATATAGATGGTGAGATAGAGTGATATAGAGATAGAGATAGAGATATAAGGAGATATAGAGAGAGGAGGAGAGGGAGAGAGACAAATAGATAGAAAAATAGAGAGAATTAGAGATAGATAAATATAGAGGGAGAGAGAAATAGGGATATAGAGAGAGGGAGAGAAGTAGGGAGAGATAGAGATATATGAGAAGAGAAAGAGATAGAGATAGAGATATATAGGAAGAGAAAGGGAGAATGAGGTAGAGATAGAGAGATATAGGGGATAGGGAGGGAGCAAGGGAGCGAGAGAAAGGGAGAGAGACAGGTAGAGAAGTAAGAGATATAGAAGAGGGGGAGAGAAAGAGAGTGTGTTGTAGAAAAATGGACCCTTGCAAATCAAATACCATGCTTTTAATGACATCTTGTAAAGGTGTTGTAAAGTCTTGTAAAGGACTTTCATGCTTTTCTAGACTTAATTAACTTATTTCTCCCTAATTCAACAGTATAAAATGCATTTAATTACATTATCACATCAATATAGAAGGAAGCTTGTAAAGTGAACTTAATGTTAAACTAGTGTTGTAGTGTGATTTACACATTCACATTGGTTTTTGTGCCCTTCTTAGGCTATGTGGACCTCATTTTAGTGTTGTAAAGTGTATTTAATTACACTTTCACATTGATTTATGTGTCCCAAGCCCTATTTAACATTTAAATAATCACTAATAGGTTCTAATTGATCCAAATTGTGTATCTCGAGGCTTTAATTGATCAAACACCTGACAAGATGGAAATTTAAACCTTATTTCCTGATTACTTGGCTTCTTAGGTGTCGGAATGGCCCTTGTGGGACCCATTCACCATGCATGGAAAATAAATCTCATCTAGGTGGGACCCATTCACCATGTGTGGCAAATGAGTCCTATTTGGCCCCCATTTTGACCTTTGAGCAGAAAAAAGTGAAATTTAAAGTTTATTTTCATTACATGTTGGCCTATGATGAGGTATTATCAGGTACTAAGGCACACTTGTCTATAAATAAGTATTTCTACCCTCATTTTAATATACAACATCTAACAACTCAATCCACATCCATTCTCCATTAATCATCTGTCAATCTTTCACTCCAAGTCAAGTAACTTAGGGTTTCTCCATTAGAAGTCTTCAAGTTAGCTTTCTAAAGCATTCAAAGTTTGATTCTACATGTATTGTTGTAGACTTACAAGATCAATCATCATTGAAAGGTAATTTATTCCATTGTTGCATGTTTCATTTGTTTATTTCATCATTTTGGTTTAATTACCTAAAAGGGGTTTGACCAAGGAAAACCCCCATACCTTAACATTCAACATATCTCTTTCTTGTCTTGTTTGTGTGTAGATTTAGGTCCTTTGGAAGCTTGAGAATCATTGAATATTATATTTCAAATTCATTCAAGTCTTCTTCTCTTCATTCAAGTCAAAATATCAAGAAAAAGGCATTTTCAAACCTAATTCTGACAATTTCTAAAGTGAAAACCTGTAGAAGATAGAAAGGAAGATCTAAAGCTATAGAATCAAGTCCTAACTTTTCATATCCCTAAACGAGGATTGATTCACCAAGCATGGTGAATTAGTCCCATTTGTGGGCCTAAAAACTATTTTTATTAGAATCCAACTCTCGATAGACATAAACCTATTTCTAGAAGTTTTCACCAAAACATGGACTTATTTTCCCTAGGTGGTGAATGAGTCCTGTCAGGCTTTAGAAACATCATCAATCAGCATTCCATAAATTCTATATTCATCATATTTTTTCTAGGTGCACTCTGATTATATCCATCTCTTTCCGTTTTGCATATTTCATCCACTTAATACATTTTAGCAATACACAATGTATTTTCAAACATAGTTGTAATTTCACTTTTGCATTCATTTTTAGCCATTCGGATTAGTCAATTGCATTTAGTTAAGTTCATTTACATTAAACAACATTGCATACATCCTAATTTGAGTGATACATAAGCATTTTTGGCCCTATCTCTCTCCTTTTAGGTGAAAAACCCTAAGAGTGCAAGAGAAGTACATAGACCCAAAAATATTTGTTTCATTTTTGTGAACCTTCCTTTTAGAATACTTTTTGATCTGATTTTGGAGTCATTTATCATTGAATCTAGTCTTGCATTCATTTTGCATTTGGATTTGCATTAGTTTGTATGATAGGTTTTAAAACTTACATTCATAAAAAGTGTATTTAGGTTGCATTTGTTGCATCTAAATTCATTTAGATTTATTGAAATTCTACATTTTTCATTTAGGTTTGTGTATTGGCTCTCAGAATTCATAAAAATCAGCCTAAAATTTCTGAAAATTTTGAAAAAGGTTCATACTGGGACTCATTCGCCACCTTGGGCGAATCAGTCCCTTCTGGCACCTGAAACAACATTTTTTAGATCTCAAACATTGGTTTTTAGGCTTTTGATTGGTGCCTTAACCTGTATATATTAGTTATTTGCATTTTTGTAGCATCCATTTCATCAAAACTAGCCTAAATTAGTCCATTTCATGCATAGTTTAAATTTCACATTTGCATTCTCATAGCATAATCAGTCACTTGTTCTTTGAAAATTGCAATTTATTTCTGCCTTTTATTTTGCATTTTGAGTTAGCATAGATTGTTATTTCAAAAATTTAGTTAATAAGCATGATTATCATTTCTTCATTGCATGTCAATATTATGAGAGTCTCTTAGCGCGAGAGAATGAAAGTGTTAATGCTTGTCTTAAACTTACATTCCCTCCTATCTCTCCTATTTGTGCGGATGATGTGGTAGAAGAGTATACAAACATAGACGCTCATGATGACCATGATTGTAATTCTCCCAATACCTCTCCTTTTAGTGATGCAAGTATCTTGGCGAAAGAATATACAATCATTGAAAATCATGCGGCTCTTGTTTTTTCTTCTCCTCACCCCCTTTGGGAAGATACTATAACACACAAGAATGAGATTATAAATGATAAGGATGATAGATTGGACTTAAATAATTGAATCTTTAAGGTCTATAACAACCCTCTTTATGATCTTTGCCTAGATAATCAAATTTGTTCTTCTCCTAGTATCTCTCCTAGTTGTGACAAAGATACTTTGTTAGAAACCATAATCAATGCAAGTCATGAAAATTTTAGTTTTCTCCTTTCACTTACAAAAATTTTTATTGAGCAAATCAATTCAATCCTTGATCTTCCTCATACTTGTGATGAAGCTATTTTGAAAATCCCAACCTTAGATCAACATATTACAAGCTCTCCTAGTATGATAGACAACATGGAACAAGAGAATGTAACCTTTGAAACAACCAACAATCCAATACAATCTTTTCCTAATCTCCCTACTATCAATAATCAAACACATTCAACCATTAACCCCCCCCCCCTTAGTTGTGATGAAGTTATTTTGGATGAACCAAACCTTACTTGTCATGAACGTGTGGTTTGTTGTTTTCCTACCCACTCTCCTTCTAAGGAGAACATTATAACCCAAGACAAAGATAATATCCCCTTCAAAGACAATGAACAATCTCACTTGATAAGGGATGTTAACAATATTCAACCTCAACTCACCCTTTATCCTCCTTCACATAAACCTTCACCCAAACCCAAACTCACCCTTTATCCACCTTCGCATCCACTTCATCCTTCCAATAAACATAAACTTACCCTTTATCCACCTTCTCATCCCCTTCATCCCTGTAATGTATCGCAACAATCTAGTACTGATACTTTTGCTCATACATATAACACTTGAAATAACCCACAAACGCCACAACCAATCCCACCCTCTTTACCTCTACCCAATCTGCCTAGTGTTCCTTGTTATCTCCCACAAACAAAGGGGTATGACCTTATCGAACAATTAAAGAAGACTCCTGCAAATATTTCCCTTTGGGATTTACTTCAGACTCACCAACTTACAACACTATTCTTCAAATAGCCTTACAACAAATTGTAGCTCCTCATGGTACAACTCTGAATGATGTGGCAACTTTAATTCATAAACTGAATCAAACTAATCTTGACATTACTTTTCATCAACATGAGCTCCCTTCTTTGGAGTTGTGAAAACAACATGATGCCTTTATGATAATTGCTCAATTCCATCGCACAGGTATCAAACGTACTCTCATAGATAACATTTGGTTCTACCCTTAATGTGTGTAGTGTGAGCCTTCTTGATGGATTAGAAGTAGATAGATCTCAAATCATACCTGATTCTATCTCTATTTGAGGATTTGATAATACAAAAAAGAAACCACTCAGTATAATCACTTTGCCTATTATAGTTGGGGTGGTTACTTTGCAAACTCCTATTCATGTCATGCCTTATGATCTTTCATACAACCTTCTTCTAGGCAGACCATGGATTCATGAGATGAATGCAATGCCTTCAACCCTTCATCGTATAATGAAAAATGTATATAACAATAACATTTATCAAGTTGAAGCCGATGAAGAGCTTGAAAGTTTCTTGAACCTTGAGAAAGGGGTTACAAGTCCTCTCACTACCTTGATTCCAACATCCAACGTAGATCCTCTTGAAATTGAGCACAACAATGAGGAATGACAATCTAAATTCTTTGGTGACGATTGGGGATCCTTAGAATTCACACCATCATTTATGGGCGCAATCATATTCTCACAAAAGACAAACAAACAACCAGATCAACCAACCATTATGTCAATGCAAAATTCAGACAACCTTTCAAAAGCATCCACCTCAACCACTTTAGACAATGCCACAAATTCTACAATCACCCTTGACGAACACAATAATGAACAACCACTTGATTCCAAAGTAATGAAGCAACTTTATGGAAAAGGGTATTACCTCATGAAACAACTTGGGTATCGTGGAAAAGGATGTGGTGCTCGAAAGAAAGGTATCTGCAACCCTATAGAGCCTGTTCACACAACAAACAACTCATGGTATTGGTTATTCTCCTTCACTCAACATCAATACTATCACACAAGACTCTTCCAAGACTCTTCTTTATCCACATAAATAACGTTAGTTGCTGCTCCTTGCCATGCCATAGTTGTAAGATCATAGCATACTCACTATTGCATGTTTTGCATCCCTTGCAAGGGGTAGCATACTGTCATCCATTCTAGGCTCACCTTTGTCTGACACTAAGTGGGGGGAAATGGGTTAGACATCATTATCCCTTGTATGTCACTTGTCATTGTCTCTTTCAACTACTCGTTAACTTTTCATGAACATATAAGAGTAAGCTTGAGATGTGAATGACATGTCTTAAGATTGACTCGCAGGTGACATATACCCTTTCTTTGACTTTCATTTTCCCTGACATGACACAGCCTAACTTTGAAACATATGACTTGGCATAGGGATTTCTAGGTTGGTTCTCATTTCTTGTTTTTTTTTCTTCTCTTCTCTACTTTAAAGTAATTGCTCATAGAACGATGTGTAGCAATTCCTTTAAAGTGGGGGGCATATAATACAATAATTCATTTTCACTCTTGGTTCCTATTGTAGCCTTGTCGTTTATATGATGCGTTCATCACTTTGTGGATGACATTGGGGGTGATGTCCTTCATAAGCGTGATCTATCTTAGCATATTACATTCCTCTTTGTGGTTTGATGCGACACACTACATCCTTCATAAGTTGTGGTTTGATGACTTTGTGAGTACATCTTTTCCATTTTATCTCTCTTTCTATCTTTCCTTTGCATGATTTTGTATCTTGGGGGCTTGGCGTACATATGGATCTCTCTCTTGAATTTCTACTTTAGTGTGAGTTTGAAGTAGGTTCATCCTCTCACTAAAGTGGGGGCTAAATGTGTTGTAGAAAAATGGACCCTTTGCTTGACATGAGATTAATTGGACTTAATGAGGCCTTAATCTAGTGTTGTAAGGTATTTTATGTGTCCAGACTAGGTCTTGGACCCTTGCAAATCAAATAACATACTTTTAATGATGTCTTGTAAAGGTGTTGTAAAGTCTTGTAAGGGACTTTCATGTTTTTCTAGAATTAATTAACTTATTTCTCCCTAATTCAACATTATAAAATGTATTTAATTACATTATCACATCAATATAGAAGGATTGTAAAGTGAACTTAATGTTAAACTAGTGTTGTAGTGTGATTTACACATTCACATTAGTTTTTGTGCCCTTCTTAGGCTATTTGGACCCCATTTTAGTGTTGTAAAGTGTATTAATCACACTTTCACACTGATTTATGTGTCCCAAGCCCTAATTAACATTTACATCATCACTAAGAGGTTCTAATTGATCCAAATTATGCATCCTGAGGCTTTAATTGATCAAACACCTGACACGATGGAAATTTAAACCTTATTTCCCGATTCCTTGGCTTCTTAGGCGTCATAATGGCCCCTGTGTGACCCATTTTCCATGCATGGAAAATCAGTCCCATCCAAGTGGGACCCATTCACCATGTG
Organism: Sequoia sempervirens; assembly: GCA_007258455.2. NCBI lineage: Eukaryota > Viridiplantae > Streptophyta > Pinopsida > Cupressales > Cupressaceae > Sequoia > Sequoia sempervirens. The sequence goes on from VDFB02295819.1 coordinate 22,581, forward strand.
TGGCGAATGAGTCCTATCTGGCCCCCATTTTAACTCTTGAGCGAGAAAAAATGAAATTTAAAGTTTATTTTCACTACATGTCAGCCTGTGATGAGGTATTATCAGGTACTAAGGCACACTTGTCTATAAATAAGTATTTTTACCCTCATTTTAATATACAACAATATCTAACAACTCAATCCACATCCATTCTTCATTATTCATCTGTCAATCTTTCACTCCAAGTCAAGTAACTTAGGGTTTCTCCATTAGAAGTCTTCAAGTTAGCTTTCTAAACAATTCAAAGGATGATTCTACATGTATTGCTGCAGACTTACCAGATAAATCATCATTTCAAGGTAATTTATTCCATTGTTGCATGTTTCATTCCTTTCTTTCATCATTTTGGTTTAATTACCTAAAAGGGGTTTGACCAAGGCAAACCCCCATATCTTAATATTCAACATATCTCTTTCTTATCTTGTTTGTGTGTCGATTTAGGTCCTTTGGAAGCTTGATAATAATTGAAGATTATATTTCAAAGTCATTCAAGCCTTCTTCTCTTTATTCAAGTCAAAATATCAAGAAAAAGGCATTTTCAAACCCGATTTCGACAATTTCTGAAGCGAACACTTATAGAAGACAGAAAGGTAGATCTAAAGCTACAAAATCAAGTCCTAACTTTTTAGATCCCTAAAGGAGGACTAATTTTCCAAGCATGGCGAATTAGTCCCATCTATGGGCCTACAAACTTTTTTTTATCATAATCTAGCTCTCGACAGACAAAAACCTATTTCCAAAAGTTTTCACTAGAACATGGACTGATTCGCCCTAGGTGGTGAATGAGTCCTGTCAGGCTTTAGAAACATCATCAATCAGCATTCCAGACATTCCAGATTCATCACATTTTCCCCAGGTGCACTATGATTCTGTCCATCTCTTTTTGTTTTGCATATTTCATCCACTTAATACATTTTAGCAATACACAATGTGTTTTCAAACATTTCATACTTCATTAGTTTTCTATGTTTAATCATTCAATTGTTTAGCTTAGTTGCATTCATATCATTCCATTTAGTCTTCATTCCATTGCACATAACATTAATTGAATGAACCTCCTTGATCTTTGAGGTCTATCTCTCTCCTTTTAGGTGAAAAACCCTAAGAGTGCAAGAGTACATAGACCCCAAAAATTTATGGTTCAAGGAGATATAGATGGTGAGATAAAGTGATAGAAAAAAAGATATATAATAATAATATATTTTATATATAAGAACATATATAATAATGAAATATAATTATATTAAATATGCTATTTTTAATATATACAATATATAATATATATTAATTTTATTTTATTATATTTATATGTTAAATTTTATTCTATATAAAACTATATAATAATAATAAGTATAATTATTTTATTTATAATTTATTTAATATATAGTATATATTAATTATGCTAATAAATACTTAACTACGTAGGGTAGAGGATGTTGTAATTTTAAAATCTAAATGTGCTCATTATTAGAATCTTGACCGTAATTTTCATTTTAGTTAAAAAATATAATATATAAAATAACAAGTATAATTATTAAAAATATAATATATAATAATAATAATAACAATAATAATAAATATAATTATATTACTTATTTTATTTTGTGTTATATAAAATATATATTATATATTAATTATGCTAATATATACTTAACTATGTATGGTAAAGGATGTCGTAATGTTAAAACCTAAATGTGTTCATTATTAGGATCTGGGCCTAATTTTCATTTTAATAAACATAAATCTCGATATGTATTTGTAAATATTACTCATAAAACTTTAAATTGAACTTTACAGATAACCATTTCAATTTATAGCGACGAAAAATGCATATCAATGAAATATTAAAAAAAAACCGAAATAAAATGTAAAAATGAAGAACAGAGAAATCAAGTGAATACCTTGGCCACATACAATTAAATGCACAAAAAATCGCTTCGTTTATCAAATTATTGAAATATGCAAATAGGGAAGATATGTTTAATGAAAAATAAAGTAAATTTGACAGAATAGATATCTTTCAATCCTTGATTATGGGCTTTCAATCAAAAAGATTTCAGCCTAAGCTTTGTGCTCCCACATCATTTATCAAAACAATCATGTGAATGACATAAAATTCTTGATAAAAAAAAGAAGTAAATAATGAATTAAAAAGAGAATGAAAAATTAAGAAAACAATTGGATTAAACACAAAAGATATCCTTGATTATGGGCTTTCAATCATTTAGGAAGAGAAAAAGCTAGACATATAGTACAAGAAACTATTATACAGACAACTGGTACAGATGTAGAATCTTTTTTTAAGTTTTCTGTAGTTTCATTTCTTCCATTACCCAGGATTGGGTAATAAGATGTTAAAAAGTTATTTAGCGAGAGTCTATCAGAATAGACCCACTTAAAGAATATTCAACGTTCCTTCTATTTTGTATGGTAAACGCTCTTTTGACTTGTTTCATTTCTTCCATTAAGAAGGATGCCATGATTTAGGAAGAGAAAAAGCTAGACATATAGTACAAGAAACTATTATATAGACAACTGGTATGGATGTAGAATCGTTTTTAAGTTTTCTCCAGTAATTTGTTAAAGATATTTTTATTTCGCCTCTTCGCTTTCACAAAGGATTTTGTGAAGAGATTATTTACAAACTTCATAATGGAGTTGCCAACTGTTGTAGCAGTAGTTGTAACCATACCATGCAACCTTACAAAGGCTGAAGACTATCTTTAAATCCTGTAAAAGATAAAGTAGACCAATTAAAGACGCTTGTCAAAATGTCTCACCAGTCCAAGAAGAGAAGAAAATAGCTGTGACCAAATACATGAAGTCCAGCGAATACTGCACACACTCAAAACAAAAACAAAAAAACAGATCGTTGAAA